>CM069927.1:38444781-38635744 GCA_036172225.1 Cryptocoryne crispatula var. balansae | reverse complement strand
TTATACGTTGAACATTCAATTCTACGTCATCTTTAAAGCCAACTCTGTTGAGCGTTCTGAACCGAAACGAACCAAATCAATTCAGTCTATTTTGGTTCAAGCCATTTGGGTTTATGAACAAAATTTAATTAATTATTTAAAATGATTAACCATACACAACTCAGTTTTGCCATAGACAATTTTGAGATGGTTATTTTTTATCTTAAAATTGTATATATATAATTTTTACAAATAGTATAATAATATTTTTAGCATTCTTTTGAAAGAATCTCCAAACTAGTATATTATGGTTGGGACGGCAGCCCCAAATTAGATAAGTCAAACATGGCATGTGGACGAGGAAACACTTTTTTACTACTGTTTTGTTGTAGTAGTCATGTAGAAACACATTTTTATTTTAGAAAATCACCATGATAAAAAACAACATTTCTTAAAGTCAAGTCAACAAAGAAAATTACCGTTATGTCCATCCGGTCTTCTTTTCCGAGAGTGAGTGAGTGGACAGAAGAGAGCCGCGCCGGTCAAAAGCCCGCCAGGACGAGTTGATCGGAATCCGAGTCGCCCACCCCACTCGGAACTCGGAAGATTTCAAGCCCCCAGAGAGGAACAGTCAAAGACGCCGCCCAAGTCTTCGCTGGCGGTCGCTGGTGTCGTTCCGCGCCGCCGCCGCCACCGCCACCTAAAGAGGCCTTGAAGAGGGATGACGGGATCTGGGCCTCCTCCGCGTCGCCGTGGCCATGGCGACCGGATCGCCCGTCTCCCGTCTCTTCTCCGCCGCTCCGTTCGTTTTCCTTCTCCTGCTTTCCTCCCCGGCAGCTCCTCCCCTACGGACTGCCGCCGCCGCCGCCGCCGGAGCGACGCCTTTCCATGTCGGTGTAATCCTGGACCGGAGCAGCTGGATTGGGAACGACAGCTGGGCGTGCATCTCCATGGCCGTGGAGGACTTCTACGCCGCCCACCCCGACTACGCCAAGAGGCTGGTCCTCCATCTCCGCGACTCCGGCGAGGACACTGTTGGGGCCGCCGCCGCAGGTCTCTCCCGACTCTTGATCCCCCCCTGTGGCTTCATTTCCTCCTCTTGCCCTCTCTTCTTAGTTCCGGTTCAAATTTCAAAGGTCGCTCGATAGTTAGATAAATTTTCCAGCAAGCTTCCTCGTTGATAAAGATTCGTCTCTGAGTATCAAGATAAACCATGTTCTTGCCGCTGTCAATCTTATGGATAACCATGCTTCAGAAATCTGAGTTCAACTACCTTCTGATTATCTTAAGATTTTTGAAAACTGCAAAGGCCAACCGGGCTTGCAACGAACAAGAAGGCATCCTACTTCCTTTCTTCTTCTTCTTCTTCTTTATTATTTTTTTTTTTTTGAGAAATAAGAAGGCGTCCTGATTCAAGTCAGAACATGAGACGTCTCACTGTCTGTTCAGTGTACCTCGGACAATTAATTTTTAAGGCCCCCTTAAAAATAATGTGTGGACGTAAGTAAAACAAATCACCGAGTAGCCATATTCATGACATGATTTACCAAGATTCAAAATCATAGTAGCTTTCCTGATTTTCCTGCACCTTTCATGTTCCTTCCCCTATTCTCTCAGGCCCCATTTGGTGCAAGTTTATTTTGGAGGTATTCCTAATTTATCATAAATGAGAGATAAACCAGAATCATCACAAATTAAACATGTACCAAATCAGTCATCGGATACATATGGTATTGGTTTGGTTTTGGGATAATTCTGATTAATCTCTAAAAAAAATAGAGGTGAATCAGGATTATCTCCATATTATTAAAGTCAAACCAAACGGGTCCCCAAGAAAAAGGTCTCTTCTAATCCATTCTTCTAGTTCTTCTTCAGATCTTGGAGAGATAATACTCCTATAAGATGCGTGACTTTGGCAGGATATCTATGCAAAGGGAAACAGGGATCTTTTATTATTTTCTCAATCATTTACCATCTGTTCAATGCATGAACTGCATGCTTCAAAGAGATCAATCATATCTAACCGTGTATAAAGGGTGGGTCCTAAACTCATAATAAGAGTATGAGGCCATCGGAATCTTCTAAATGGCATACCTTATCTGTGTGCATAAACATTTTCACAGTAACTTCATTTAATAATTCATCTTAAAATAAATCTTCACCATTTCACATTTCGCAAGAAATTAAATTACAAAAACTCCCTCCTCTCCTTCATACTTAACTTATAGTTAACTAACTATTAAACTAGAGCACTTCAAAAGGATAGAGTGATTGTTTCTTGTCAAGATATAGAGAGGTCCGAGCTCCCTTCTCCTACTTTTAAAAGGCCCCTGTTTTAGCACAGAGCCCCTGTTTTGTCATCTTGTCTTACAAGACCGTCTCTAATATATATATATATATATATATATATATATATATATGTATATTAAAAAAGCTCCCTCCTATCCTTCATTCACAACATAATCAACTAACTATAAAATCTAGGGTGGTTTAAAAGGATATAAAGCTTGCTTCTTGCCGTCCTATATCTTGGCTGAATCGGTGCGAACTGATTCCATTTCTCAAGAATCGGTTGGAATCGGTCGATTTCCGAGAAGGAAATCAATTTCGGAATCTTTTTTATTTTTGTTAAAAATTTAAAAAAAAATCAGAAAAAATTAGAAATGACTTTAAAAATTTTGTAAAAAATAAAATGTAACATTTAGCATGCATTTGCATGTCATGGTTCACGAAATCGATTCCCTTCTTAGGAATCGGCCAATACTGGGTATGAATCGGACCCAGTATTGAACGGTTATCAGAAGTTCTATCCTTCTGTAGAATTAGTTGGATCGACCGATTTCAACCTGAATTGGTCGGGATCGATTCCAATTGATTCGGACTGATTCTTCCGAAATTTTCAAGAAAATCGGTCTTTCAGCCATTAATCTTCTGAACCGATTCCGGCAATTCTGCAATCTATGAGTTCGTCACATCATGGAATGCTGGGTTGGGTCAGTCCACTGGCCCGGTCTTACCCGGTCGGATTTGGGCCGGATCAATCACATCAGGACCGAAATCAGCCGATCTAGATGAGTCAGCCGGGTGGGCCAGGGTCATGGGTCCAGGTCATCTTTGATTAAACCCGCAGGTCAGTTGGGGACCAATCAACCCACACGCGACCCGACATGGCCTACCTTTACTTTTTTTTTTTTTTTTTTTTTGGTCGGATGGCGCAGAGGCCAGGACGCACAGCACAGTGCGCACGGCGAGGGATCGAAGCCCCCGCGGATCCACCCCCCTCCCCACGGGTGGCCCGGCAGGGTACCTGCCGGGATTTGAACCCGCGCCCTGCTCCCCGCGAGCAGGGCGACACGCCAACCGAGCCAAACTCGGTCGGCGACATGGCCTACCTTTACATCACACTTTCTCTTCTGTTTCAATTTTTTTTTTTGTTACCGAATCTTTCAGGTCTTCAGCAATTACTTATATACGTAGTATAATAATATATGTACGCTACCTTTGATGTTTCACATATGATAGTCTGTTTTAACCTTGATGTTGCTTGATGCAGCTCTGGACCTGCTCAAGAATGTACAGGTACAAGCTATCCTAGGGCCACAGCGTTCCGCTCAAGCCAAGTTCGTCATGGAGCTCGGGAACAAGAGCCAGGTGCCCGTCATCTCTTTCTCTGCCAAGAGTCCATCCCTCTCCCCCGCATCAAGCGAATACTTCGTTCGGGCCGCCATGAACGACTCTTCCCAAGCGAAGGCCGTCGCCGCCGTGGTGCAGACCTTCCGCTGGAAGGAAGCGGTCATCATCTTCGAGGGCACCGAATTCGGCAACGGGATAGTGCCATACCTTGTCGACGAACTCCAGGCATCCGACGTGCGCGTCCCCCACAGGACCGCGATCCCGCCGGCGGCCACGGGCGACCTGCTCTCCTCCGAGCTCGGCAAGCTGAAGCGCATGCAGACGAGGGTGTTCATCGTGCACGCGACGTGTAGCCTGGGCTTGCGGCTATTCTCCGCCGCCCAGGCGGCGGGGATGATGGCGGAGGGCTACGTGTGGTTGACGACGTACGGGCTCACGGCGGCGCCGGACGCCATGGGTTCGACCGCGCTCGGCGTGATGCAGGGCGTTCTGGGCGTGAAGCCCTACGTTCCGCAGAGCCAGCGGCTGGCGGAGTTCAGAGCAAGGTGGAAGAGGAGATACCGGCGCGACCACCCGGACGCCCAGCTGAGCGAGCCAAGCGCGTTTGGGCTGTGGGCGTACGACGCGGCGTGGGCGGTTGCCATGGCTGCCGAGCGAGTTGACTCGGCCGAGTTTGCCTACAAGAAGGACAGAACCAGCCGCAGCGCGTCGGACCTCGATGCTCTCGGGTCGTCCCCGATCGGCCCGGAGCTGCTCCGGCTGATCTTGGGCGCCGAGTTCGACGGGCTGGGCGGAAAGTTCCGGCTGATTTCTGGTCAGCTGGACTCTGCGACGGTGGAGATCGTCAACGTGGTCGACAAGGGGAAGCGGAGGGTCGGGTTCTGGACGGCGGCGAAGGGGGTCACCAGGCATTTGAACGCCAAGCCCGGGCTCAGAGTCGTCGTCTGGCCGGGAAACTCCTCCGGAAGGGTGCCCAAGGGGTGGGAGTGGCCGATAGCCGGAGAAAGGCTCAAGATCGGCGTCCCGGCGAAGCCTGGGTTTAGCGAGTTCGTCGACATGAAGCGTAATCCGCTGACTGGTAAGCTGGAAGGCTATGGTTACTGCACACAGGTGTTCGAGGCCGTGATGAAGGCGCTGCCTTATCATGTTCCTTACGAGTATGTGGAGTTCGTCGATGCCCATGGGCAGAGCAACGGGACCTATGATGATCTGGTTTATCAGGTCTACCTCCAGGTTAGTCACACTTGAAATTTTGAATCCTTAATTTCGTTTAATGTTTTCGTTTGTCGTAAAATTATGTTCTTAATTTGATGATCAAGATGTTTGATTTAGGTTTTACATGAGATATATCATATATATGCTTATTTCTTTCTCCAGTAGAGAGTATATCTGAAAGTTAGAAAGCCAAGGGCCGTTTGATTGGCCTCAAGCACTCTCTGATGGATTTAGAATATTTGATTTGATGTCTAAATTAATCTCTTGAGTCTTAATAAGTAAGCTGTGAAGTTTAATTTTTTTTAGTTTTCGGATACAAAGTCTTTACATGAGATAGAATTAACATGAATGTTACCGACTTTGGTAAAAAAAAAACCGAAGATGCTAAAAACTATCAACACATGAGGTTAGAGGTTCGTTGATTAAGATGAATCAAACATCTTAATCGTGTTGAACATCTTGTCCGTTGTCGATTATGAAATTGATAATGGTATAAGTCATCAAAATGGGTGCTCCATCTTTTACGAATATTAATATCGAAATCGATACTCCATATTTATACTCTAAACAAACAGAATATATACGTATATAGTAGGTTGTTTCTCTGCTTTGATCATTTACTGATGTTGTTGCTTCCTCGTTCCGTCGAGGAACAAAAAAAAAAAACAGAACTTCGACGCGGTGGTCGGGGATGTGACGATCATAGCAAATCGATCTCGGTACGTTGACTTCACCCTGCCATTCACCGAGTCGGGGGTGACGATGGTGGTGCCGGTCAAGGACGACAATCCGAAGAACGCCTGGGTCTTCGCCAGACCCCTCAGCGGTGATCTCTGGCTGGCAAGCGGGTGCTTCTTCCTCTTCACCGGCATGGTCGTCTGGATCCTGGAGCACCGGGTCAATCCAGAGTTCAGGGGGCCTCGCGGCAACCAGCTCGGAACCGTCTTCTACTTCTCCTTCTCTACGCTGGTTTTCGCTCACAGTTGGGTGTTCTCCGCCGCTGATCCATCTCTTGAAACCTCGAATTTTTTATTTTTTTTTGAGAATGACAGAGGATAATAATCTGAAGAAATTAATTAACGACTATGGTGATCGATGCTTGATTGATTGCAGGGGAGAAGCTGGTGAGCAACCTGTCCAAGTTCGTGGTGATCCTATGGTTCTTCGTGGTGCTCATACTGACGTCGAGTTACACGGCGAGCTTGAGCTCCATGCTCACCGTCCAGCAGCTTCAGCCCACCACCACGGAGCTGGGCGATCTGATCGCGAGGGGCGATCGCATCGGGTACCTGAACGACTCGTTCATGCCGGGCTTGCTGAAGCGTCTGAACGTCAACAACCTCTCGACGATCGTCGCGTACAACTCGCCGGAGGAATACGCTCGAGGCCTGGACAACGGCACCCACAACGGCGGGGTCAGCGCCGTCGTCGATGAGATACCGTATCTGAAGGTCTTCCTCTCCAGGTACTGCGGCAAGTACATGTTGGTCGGTCCTACCTACAAGACGGATGGTTTTGGCTTTGTAAGTCTCTCTCTCTCTCTCTCTATATATATATATATCTCTCTCTCTATATATATACATACATATATTAAGAGATTAAATTATGTATATACACATTTATGGTTAATTATTTTTAAACATAAAGTAGAAAGAACTCAAAGATTAAGAATATTTGAGTAGTAGCAATGTTAGGATGAGTGATTACTTAACAAGACTACTAACTAATATAGTTGTTGGGTCAATAACTCTTTTTTATCTTATTTGATAACACTTTTAGACAACTCGTTCATTGATATCAAAAAGAATCATCGAGAGATATATGTTTGATATTATTCATTTTGAAATTTATAACACAAACAAAATAGCTCATGCCTCTCCACTTGTAACTATTTTGATAAAGATATTTTTTCACGTTGACTATCAATATCAAAATTGAATATCATCGACACTTTGATACTCTAATAAAACAAGTCATCAATCAATACACATGTCATTAGAGTATGACTCATCTAAGTGATTCGGTGCGACCTATTTGAGTAAAGAACGTCTTCAAAGAAAGATAGTAAATTGTAACATCTTCATTTGTAAATGCATTAAGAGCTGAAATAAGTGGTTTATCAACATTTATTTACTATTTTTCATAGATTGAACCGAAACAATTCGAAGTTAAATATGTTTTTTGTCGAGAGTAGCTGCGTAATCTCGTGAGAAAATTATTAATCATCACGACGGTTAGAACAATCAACTCATTTAATCATATTCAACCTCTCCTTTTTCTCTCTCTCTCTCGCGCGCGCGCGCTCTATCTATCTTATCGATCTGCCTGCTTCTCATTCATGTTCTCCTTCACTTGCAGGTATTCCCCAAAGGCTCGCCTCTGGTTCCAGATGTTTCAAGGGCAATTCTCAAGGTGACCGAAGGATCCCAGTTCGTGGAGATCGAGAAGAAACTTTACGGAGACCATGAATGCTCGGACGAAAGCAGCGGCAACGGCGGCTCATCGAACAGCCTTGGCCTGAACAGCTTCTGGGGGCTTTTCCTCATCACCGGCGCCGCCTCGGCCCTCAGCCTCGTCGTGTTTTTCTTCTTCTTCCTCCGTGAGAACCGGCATGTCTTCTCCGCGCACGGCTCGGAGACCAGCTTCCTGCAGAAGCTTGTGTCGCTCGCGAGGATCTACGACAGGAGGGACACCTCCTCCCATACCTTCAGGAAGAGTAGAGGGGGGACACCCGCAGGCTCGCCCTGGCCGGGCAATCAGCCGCAGAGCCCCTCAAGCATCTCGAACCACACCTTCGGAGACGTCGATACGGATAGAGAAGCAGAGGCAGAGACGCCGGCGGAGGAGGGCGGAGGAACGCCGGGCCGGGAGAACGGTGTGGAGAGTCGGCGACCGCCGCCGCTTCCTTCGGCAACATGTTGAGCAACAGGTCGGGTCGGGTCCGGGTCACTCGGCGTCGGCCCGAGTCCGAACGGTGGTGGACTCGAGCCGTTGAACCAATCGTTGCCGACTCGATCTAACCCGGCGGCCGCTTTGAGTCCCGACACTACCGGGTTGGACCGAGTCGCAAACCCGACTCTGACCCGGTCTTCTGTGATGGTGAGATTCTCGGCGGCATGAATGGCTTCGGAAGGTATCGTATTCCGAAAGGAATATAAAATTATAACAAGAGAAGAGAAAATTGTGCAGCTGAAGATAATAATTAAGTTTTGTTCGCTGCAAAGAAAATGTCCATACTGACCCTCTTTAATTTAGAGTGTAAATGCCGTTTACAGGCAGCATATGTTAGTGCTATTCTTACTTGTACAGTTCGCCAGAAGTGTCGTGATAATGCTCTACATTCTGCATATAAAAGAAAGCAAGGCAATCTAGAAAGGGAAAAAAATACATGTTTTTAAGTATGTCTTCTGTAACTTGACAGATAAATGGGAGTAGAAAAACCCCTTTTTTTTCTTGTTCTTGTGACGTCTCAGACTCCCAATCCTAAAATATGAATGGATAGTTTCATTGTCTAAATTTATGAAAACTGCTACATTCTTTCCACATATGGGTATAATCTGGTTGTTCGTATACTCTAGCAGATGAAGGGAATACAGTCAAAAGCTCTTCTAGAATCTCCAACTAGTTGGGCAGGCCAACATTTCTATGGTGTTGACTACTGATTGTGTATTATTTGCATAATACTTTGAAATATTTTGATGGTGTGAATTTTAACAATAGCCAGTTTGATAACTGAAAGTTGTTTGTCATACTTGGTTATGGATCTTGCAAAATATTTACTTTACCACATCAAGTCCCCTGAGCAAATTGAATTGTTTCCCTTTCTTTTTTCGGGGCATGCCACCTAATTATCAGAATGACTTGACTCTCTCTCTCTCTCTCTTAAGATACCAGAGAATATATGAGTCATTGAGAGTAAATTGAACTATCAATAAGTTCTTGTATATTTTATCCTTGTAAACCCTTATAATTATATTAAGGAATGCTTCACTTCTTCTCTTTTAGATTATTTCTGTTTACCCACACATCCCCTCTCTCTCCCTAATGGGGTGTTTGGTTGCATGATAATTAATGGGGTGTTTGGTTGCATGATAATTTTTTATACATTTTCATGATAAAAAATTGTATTAAAATAAAAAGTGAACCAACTCTTGACATAAAATTATCATGTTTGGAGGGATGTGATAACAAAAAAGAGTAACCATCGTACATGACCAAACAAAGTGGGGGACCACAAGAAAAAAGAAAGAGGTGAGACCCTCTTTTTGTGTTTAAGAGGAAAATCACTTTCAAAACATAAAATTGTCATGGTTGCCAAACACCTCTTTTAACAAGTTTTCTTATAATTTTTAAAAATTAAAATAAAAATCTCTATTATCATGTAACCAAACACCCCATAAGGTTTTTGTTTTAATTTTTAAAAATTGTAAGAATATGTGTTAATGGGGTGTTTGGTTGCATGATAATTTTTTGTACACTTTCATGATAAAAAATTGTATTAAAATAAAAAATGAGCCAACTCATGACATAAAATTATCATGTTTGGAGGGATGTGATTACAAAAAAGAGTAACTACCACACATGACCAAACAAAGTGGGGGATCACAAGAAAAAAGAAAGAGGTGAGACCCTCTTTTTTTGTTTAAGAAGAAAATCACTTTTAAAACATAAAATTATCATAGTTACCAAACACCTCTTTTAACGAGTTTTCTTACAATTTTTAAAAATTAAAACAAAAACTTTCATTATCATGCAACCAAACACCCCATAAAAGAGGTGTTTGGTAATCATGACAATTTTATGTTTTAAAAGTGATTTTCTTCTTAAACAAAAAAAGAGGGTCTCACCTTTTTTTTTCTTGTGGTCCCCCCACTTTGTTTGGTCATGTGTGGTAGTTACTCTTTTTTGTAATCACATCCTTCCAAACATGATAATTTTATGTCATGAGTTGGTTCACTTTTTATTTTATTACAATTTTTTATCATGAAAGTGTACAAAAAATTACCATGCAACCAAACACCCCGTAAGAGTGTCAAATGGGTTTGCCAGCCCGTAAGCCTGCCAGGGGAAAGATCTTCCGGCCCGTTGGGCTGCCACCTGTTGGGTCTGACTTTAGGCCCGCATAGGTCCTAGGCAGTTAGTGGGTTTGTGGCCCCATGGGTCTAGTTAAAATTGAATGCTTCCTGTTGATCTCTCCCTTTGAGTCCAGGTGCAGACCTTTGCAAAATTGCAAAGTCAAATTATGTAAAGTCAAGGAGTGATCACCCTGTCCTCCTACAATGAATGCATTGCATGCAGTAGTCATGGCCATGTGCAGTGGGATTTAAAATCATACCAGAACAAATGGGATTGTAGTTACAGAGGGAAACAGACCATGGAGACTACTTGATAAACTAAGTTAATTTATTTCATGCCATGCATGTTTGGTGAGAGCATGAAAAATGACACCCTGTCAGTTTTGATATCGATACCATACCTAGAAATTTGGTTGTTTCTTTGTAGTGGGGGCATGGCTAGAGATGTGAAAGGAGCTTTTGTCAAACTTTATGTTATAGGACATAAACCGATCCCGATGATATTTGAATCCACTATTAATTCATATCTGTTTATGCGGATAATATCTGATTACAATTATCCGTCGACACGCACACGAATATAATCTGATTGTTAATCGGGACAGACACGAAAATACCTACTTCGTTCGGTCTAAGATTCGGCCTGAATAAGTCTTTTTATAATATGTACGCAACATACAATTATATATATATCCAAAATTAGTTTATTTTAAAATATGCTTAAATATCCTCTAAATATACACTAGTCTACTTGGTTGGCATTAATAAATACATGATAACTTTTATATTTGAAATTAATTTAAATTCCGGACATGATCTTGTCTGTATTCCACTCTGAATCTGAAGAATATTGAAATTTTAATATATGATCTGTATCTGTATCTGGTTCGAATCAAATACAATTTTTTTGTTTAACTAAGCAGAACAGACATGCAAAATATACCATATATACTCCGTATTTACTTCCTTTGCAGCCCTGTAACCTTGTGACTGGAACAAATTTCACAAGGGTGAATGAAAGCCATAAGCTTGCGAAGAGAAAGTTGGACCCCAGGAAAGGTGTAGTAGGGCAAGAAAGTGCTCCCACTGAAAAGGGTCTCTACTAAAACCTCCTTAGTCATAATAAAAAGATTAAGGTGACATTTGTTTCAAACATGATGCTATATCAATATCGATATTGATATTTCTATGGATTGAAGTATCAATATCAAAATTGATACAACTTCACGCTTGTATTACTTAACATGTTTTATTTGTTCTATACATTTTAAAATTGATACAATTAGTTAAATATTTTTTAGTGATTGCTATCAATATCAATTTTAAAATCGACAGTGATAAAAGTGTCTAATGGTGTTACCAAACAGACCTTAAGAGATCATGTTGCCCGAGACCGTGAGATGAAGCAAAGAAGCCACTAGTGTTACCATTAAGAAATAAAGAGATGTTTAACAGAGTTAATCCAATCTCAAGAGAAGTCAATTTGCTTGAGAACATTGAATAGCTAATTTCATTCTAGACCCTCATAGGCTTTTACCATGTCAAGTTTAAGAACATTATGACCTCTAACCCTTTGGTAATGGTGTATGTTAGCCCATGTGCAACACATATGCTGTCATTCATCCCTTTATTTTTGATGAAGACACCCTGTCAAGGAGAGATGGAGGAGGGAAGAAACAAGACCACCTTTATCATAAATTAACAACTGAGATTACTTTAATGGTAAAAACTAATGGGGTGGAAATATTTAAGAGTGGAAGGGGCATCACCTTTTGGGATGAGGACAGAATGAGATAATATATTGGCCAGAGATAAAAGAAATCACATGAAAAACTATGGGCCAGGAGCTGTCAGGACAAGACGGGAAGAAAAATATTTTTACCTTAAAACTCTTAAATATTTATTCTTACATGACAACAATATTCAAATATTATTAATACATAATATTTAAAATAAATATTTAATATAATTTAAATTATTTGATATACCCACTTGATTAAATTTGAAGAATCTGAGAACTAAACTAAGGGTGTGTGTTGATTGAGTGTAAAAAGTAAAAATAAATAAATGTTGAATTCATTTTAGATGGAATCAGTTTTTTAGGGAAAGTGAAATAAGCTGTACCCAAGAGTATATTTTTGACACTGTTCTCAACTATTTTTCTTCATAAAGTATTTTTATTTTAAATATTTATATAAAATATATTTTCACGACAAAAGATGATATACTCATCGATTCACGAATCTTCAAAAAAAAAAAATCTTGAGTGAAAATGTATATTATACCAAAACCACTTATAGTGATGCATTTTAATTCATTTTATGTTATCTACCATGTTTTTTTTTCTCGGTTAGGCAATCACTCATTTCTATGTCTATCAATTTTAAAATTGACGGCCATAAAAGTGTTCAAGACCAAACGTAGTCTTAAAGATTGTCTGAGTTGACCACCGTGGATCCAAACAGGGACCATGTTGTAATTAACCGTGCAGTTGGAAGTCAACTCTCAGATCCATGGCAACCGTGCCCAAGCATATTATTAATGGCTTATTTAAATATATCAGGTTATTCAGTACCATTTTCTTCGAACTATTTGTGTTTTCGCAACTACAAGATCTCATGGGGGTATATCTACAAAGAAAATAAGAGGTAAGGGCCCCTAGGCAAATGGGCACCGCGAGCGGCGAGCGCGCACTACACGTAGTGGGCGCCGGCGGAGTTCGGCCGGCAGCACTTCGTCGTCGTCTTCTCGCCGATCCCCCACCCTTGGCTTCTCCGTCGTCTCGCCGACAACAGACCGAGGGGCAAGCGACGGACGCCGGCGCCGAGGGGCGAGGACCTCCCTGCTTCCCCGCAGTTCCATGTAGCCGGACCGATCTCTCAGGTCGGAGACGTCTTGGAATGAGCGGTTGTGTTGACTTACCTTTGCGGTTGGCGGCACCTGAATTCTTGGCTTCTACTGTTGGATTCTCATCCTCTTGATTGCCCAGGCCACCTCCCGCGTCCAGATTCTCTGCGGGTGCCCGCTTCCTGGTGAATCGGACGGGTGAATATGGGGCACGCCGGCGACGTTGAGTCGAGCTCCTTCCTCAGGCAAGTCTTCCCCCTTGTCGGCTCTCTCGCTCCCGTGTGGTGGCGGCTGCTATTCGGATCTCTGGAGTCTGATTGCGCCGGAACTGCCTTTCGAATTGGATGTTTCCGGTTCATGACAACTCGTCACGTTGAAGGCGGGATTTTGGAGTCCGTTGATAGGGGGATTAGACTTGTAGGATACTGCTGCAATTTGTGGTCGTGTTTTTACCGGCGAGTCGTTCGCAGGATAAAACTCTTCTCTTTTCTTGCTCTGTCGCACTAGTTCTTAGCTGCGCATACAGTAGTGGAAAATTTCTTTCGCGGTGTATGCTTCTTGTTGAGGACTACAACATCTTTCAGAAGCCTGTACATCTTAAGCATGCTGCATCAAGCAGATATGCAAGCTGTAGTTTGCTCCATTTCACCTAAAAGGCATTTCCTTTGCGGTGGTGGTGGTGGTTGATTGGTTGGGGTTCGTTATTGTTTCTTGAATATCTGCAATCCGTTCAGTTTATATTTTTATTTTATTTATATTATTATATTTTCTTTTGCTGCAGCCTCTTTGCTGCAATTTCCTATGGTGTTGCTTCTATGGCCATGGTTTTTATCAACAAGGCAATTCTCATGCAGTATGCCTACTCGATGACTCTTCTAACATTTCAGGTATTACTAGAGTGCCTAGTACGTTAATCATGTCTCATTTTTCTCTTTCCAAACCTTGTCTGAGTTTCATGCCTGGTTGCCTTGATCTCAGCAATTGTCGACGGCATTGCTCATACACTTTGGTCGAGTGGTAGGGTGCACAAAGTCCAAAGAAGTAGATTTGGCTACAGCTAAAAAGCTGCTGCCACTCTCTATTTTCTACAATGCAAATGTGGCATTTGCTTTGGCAAGTTTGAAAGGGGTTAACATTCCAATGTACATTGCACTGAAGAGGCTTACTCCGCTTGCTGTTTTAGTGGCTGGATTTTTCTCCGGAAAGGGTAGACCATCAACACAGGTATCGTATATGTAGACTACAAGATATGCTTCATGAAGTCATGTAATTTATGTTTTTACTTATTATCAGCTGGTTGCATGTATAAATGGCTATTCCAATGGTTTTTAATCATGCTGCTACTGGATGTTTTACCCATCACGGTGAACACATTGGTAATGATCCGATGTCAGGCATGCAGAAACAAGAAATTTTTTAGAACTAGGTATAAAAAATATAGGTTATTTATCTGAAGTTAATTGCTTCTGTCAAAAATGCAGCTAACAGTTAGTGTTGGTGTCCACACTAAATCAAGAACCAATAGGATACATTCCAGATTTTTACAAATCAAATCAGCAAACTGTTCCATGTCCTCTTGTTGAGCTTCTTTGAGATTGTTCACCAACAAAACCTGAATAAGCCACACAAGCCAAATGGGATTCACCATTCCTACAAACAATGTACAACCATAAGACCTGGTTGCCCCACACTTCAAGATAGTAACTTTCTAGCACAAAAACAATTTGTCTTGGTTTACATTTCTCTTTCACTTCTTTACATTTCTTTCATATTCATTTGGTTTCTTGAATACAAGTAACATTGATCTTTCTTCTCTCCATACTATCAACATGTTTTGTAAGTTATCCAGTAAGAGACCCAATATTCCAAGTACTTATTCTCATCCTTTTTCCATTCTTTTCTTTCTTAGAAATTTTTTTTTTTTTAAGTTTGTTCTAAAACTTAGTCTTGCTTCGTATTATGGATTAGCTTTTTACCAATGTGTATCTTTTATATGAGAACCCTTGTTTATTTAACACCACATTAGGACACTTATATGACGTTGTATCGCATGTGGGGAATGCCCTCATCTTTGTTGTATTTTTCGCTACAATTAGGCTCCAGTGTCATGCATCGTATGTAGAGAATGCCCCAACATTTAGTACATTAATTGCCTTCCTCCTTCCCCCACCCTTCTCTCTACTCTTCTCTTCCGATCAAGATGCTCTCTTCCTTCTTCCTTGTCGGCCTCCATTCCTTCTTCTTGTTTACATTTTCTTCCCCCATCAAAGCCTCTAAGAAATTTGAGGACGTGGATGTTCGAGTTTAGAGAAGATGATTTATTTGTATTTTAAATAACTTGTAGAAGTAGGATTTATTTCTGCATCTTCGGCACTTTTTAGTATATTTGGCAGTCATGTAATAAGAAAATTTAGGAGGGTTTAAAGTACAAATGCAGGCTTCTATAAAAGCCATATACTGTTCTTAGAGTTTATTTAAATATTTAATTCCATCACAAAAATATTTAAATATATTGTGCAACCAAACACCCTATTAGAAATACAAGTCAAAGGTAGTGAACTTAGTCTTAAATATACTTATGTAGGGAGAAAAATGGTTTCCGTGATTGACTTCTCACTTTCAATTATTATTTGTGTAAAACACTAACATAACTATAAGCAAGGGTGGAATTCAGATATTTATCTTATAATTGATTTCATTGACCATCATTCTGCACGAATTAAGTTGAAATATAAGTGAACAAAGTAAAAAAATGCATATTCAAGAGAAAAATATGATTTTCGCTATATGGGGCATTGCTGAGTTGAGTGAAATTGGACATGATAACCCAACAAGATTACACCTTGGTACCATCTCCAAATTCATCAAGACATAATCACCAAAAGTCATCATGATTCACTAGGGTTAGAATGAGCCGATACACTCAATAAATAATTTGGAACTTGAATGAATAAAAGCTGGAATCGGTTCTTTCATTATGTTAAATGAGCAAGCTTGAACAAGCAAAAGAAACTTGATTCAATAACCAGCCAAGTATGAACATGCCTCTGATTGTGTTGATAAAGCTTGCAAATAGTGTGATTAATAGCTTCACTAAATACTTATTTTAAAACATTAAATTGTAGGTACTCAACAGTTTTATAATCTCCCAGGTTGTCGGAGATGCACACATCAAACTTGAACATATAATCTCCCAGATCGTCAGGGATGCACACATCGAACTTGAACACCACTAGAGAGGTTGGAAGCTAAAAGAATGGGTGGGGGAAGACAGCGAAATAGCCTATCATGGGAAGAAGACCACACCAAATCAAATTTCTATTTCTCATATCATGTAAAATTTGCGATAGCATACAACAAAAGGTTATCATGTTTGGTGAGATGATAAAAAAAGGTGGGGACCATGTATAACTAGAAGAAGTGGGTTATCACAAGGAAAAAGGATGGAGGTCTCACACCTTTTTTTATCTAAGAAGAAACTTTATTTAATCATGATTCCCAAGCACATCTTGTCATCAAGTTTTATTGCAAAACCTAATTTGTTATGTAATAAAACAACCTATCAGCGTTCATCAACCTATATAGAATGTGGGATGCATGTACCGTGGCATTAACTTTTCAGACCATATAAAATTTTGCCTTTATCTTGAAGGATATAAACAATTTTTTGAGAGACGGCTGCGTTCACCTTTTCTGGTTACCAATCAAGGGAGAATCTTTAAGTTTTGATGATTCTGTTATTTGTTAGGTATCACTTTCAGTTATCTTTGTTGCTCTCGGTGTCATCATTGCTGCTCTAGGCGACTTTTCTTTCGACCTCTTTGGGTACAGCATGGCGCTTACTTCTGTTTTCTTCCAGGTTAGTTTCACTTTTGTTCCATCTTGTAAGCATCTTAAGGAAGGGTGCTTTTTCAGCGGCATCTTTGACAAATTTATTTATAATTGTCTACGTAGACAATGTACCTGGTGCTGGTGGAGAAATCGGGAGCGGAGGATGGTCTCTCATCTGTTGAGCTAATGTTCTACAACAGTCTGTTGTCACTACCTATTCTTCTTTTCCTTATCATCGCAACTGGAGAATTTCCACTTTCTTTATCCTTGTTATTCGCTAAGGTAGGTGTCTTGGTTCTTTTTCTTGGTATCATTACTTCATCACGACATTGGGTAGATTTTATGCTATCTGTACATTTTATTTTGCTTTTCAGTATCTATGGTGTAAGATAGTAAACTTGATTTACTTGCCATGTTTTTAGAAGTCCTATTTTATCAGCTTTCGCTCTAAAACCTACTCCTGCAGTTTCAATAGTTAGCGCTTTGACTTGCGTTGGAGAATGATAGGCATTTAATTTTTGCATATCAAATTGCATCATTATTTTAGATATTTTCCCAGTCCTTAACCTTAAATTGTAAAAGACTAAAATGACACTTCCTCTCATCTGACAGGCGAATTCTTTAACATTCTTTGTTATTCTTATTCTTTCACTGGTGATGGGAATTGTTCTCAACTATACAATGTTCCTGTGCACCATTGTGAACTCGGCTCTCACAACCACTATTGTAGGGGTCCTTAAAGGTGTCGGTTCAACTGTGAGTATATCTCTTGTACTCAACAACAAAAAAAAGAGCAGAAATTTTGCAATCAATTGGTACCTCTTCTTCAGTCTGGTGTTTTCTCATGCTGATTGATCTGGCATTTCTTCTAATTCAGACCCTCGGCTTCGTCCTGTTGGGCGGCATCCAAGTGCATGCTCTTAATGTTACCGGGCTGATCATCAATACAGCTGGTGGTTTTTGGTATTCTTACGCCAAGTATCAGCAAAAGAAGGCCAAGCAATGGAAGGTCCCAACGGACATGGAATCTCGAGACAAGTAGAGAATTCGACAGGCGGCGACGTGAGGCTTTTTTTATTTAAAAAAGAAATTATACGTTCTTTGCATCTTCTCAAATCACACCGATAAAAAATCGTTGAAGTGTATTCTTCAGTGGTAGGCAAAGCATAAAATGTCCAGATTTCTTGTGATCCGACGGCAACAGTGTTGCATTACACATCATTTTTCTTTCGATCATTGCCTTCGGGGCTTGACATGACAGTATAAACATCAAAGTATAGCTGCATTCTCAGTTGTTTACAGGGTGTATGCGTTGGTGTTTCAGTCGACTGAAAATGTCAGTTATGTAGAAGTATGTTTCTACGTAGGAAGTTTCCTGAGATGCGTTAGTATCTAAATTTCCAAGGCAGTGAAACATCTCTCTCATTTTATAAGTGAAGTGAAAATACCAACTTGTTGGAGACGTAATAGACTAATCTTTAGAGAGGTCCGCATTAGGTTGTGTTGGATCTCGTAAGACGGAATAAATAGCGGTGCAGCTGCTTCTGTCAAGCACATATTCTACATTTGAAGCGCTCCGCTCAGGCGTCTATCTTCACTTTAAGTATTCACGTCTGGAATCTTTTAAGATAAAATTCGATATATAACTGAATTGGGCAATACATTTAAACAGGAGATAATGGTTTTCTCGTCCATTATGCTGCAAGAACATGGTCATTAATTAGAACACCAACTAGAGATTGTCAACCAAGCCACTCCGCTCGCTATTTGTTTACTACGACATCCAAACACGTTCTGTCCGGTATCAAAAGGCATGAAAGAATCCTTCATGGCAGCCGACCTCTCCAGGCATCGGCCCTCTCCAGGCATCGGCGTCAACCAAAATGTATACAATTGTGGCACGGCAGGTTACAAGAGTGCAGAAACACCACCCTACCCCCCCCCCCCCCTTTCAATTCAGAATTTGCGGGAGGCACATGATGTCTGAAGATCCCTCTGTGATGCCATCACAGCAGTAGCCTGTTGTCCAAATGGTTCAGATTTTCTCCGACTTCTAGGACAAAGGAAGTGCTTTTAGTTACTCGTCAAAGGAATCCATAGAGAAGTCTGGTTCATCTGGTTTTGGCAACTTCGGCATATCAATGGCCTTGGCTTTGTGTGCTCTCCGGGTGGTGGCAGCAAACTTGGAAGCTAACATGGTGACGCCAATGTTCTGCTTCACCTGAGAAAGGGGCTCAAGGGAGTCTCCTTCATCCTGCCCTGCCACTTGTTCATCCATTCTGGAGCAGAATGATTCCATCATAGACAGATCCATGGCCATCTTCCTCTTCCTGAAGCGGTGCCAGGCAGCCTGTATGAAGCATGCGGCCCACGTCCTCCAGTGATGGGAGTAGAAGCGAAATGTATGCTGCAACTTCTTGCTATGCAAGCGCCTGAACTGGTTGGCAACGAATTTCAAGTCTTCTGCTCGCAGTGCAAAGGCCTCCACTTCCACGAGGGCCCTCACTGTCCTAGTGGACGAAGGCAGGCTGACAGTGGACTTGGGAAGCAACGCCCATGCAAGCAGCTCTTCACCACAAAAATCGCCTGGTCTAAGAATAATGGAGTTGAAGAAACCTGTTCTTCCTCCATTGGTTGTGGAACTCTCCAATCTTCCCCTGATAATGAAAAGCATTTCCGTGACAGGATCACCCTCACGAACAATGTAGGTGCCCTCGGTGCTCAGCGAAGAGACAAGATGCTCGCATATAGCATCCAAGAGCTGATCATCCATCTGTGAGAAGAAGGGGACCTGCAATCCGAAAGAATTATAGCGACAAAGTAGTGAAGTATTCAGGTCACTGAAAATAGCAAGTACCATAAAGATCAAGAGAAATAGAACCCTACGGGATGCAATGGTAAATCAAGTAGCAGCCACCGCAAGGTTGCCGAGATCAGGTTAATGATTTAACGCCCAGAAGGTAGCATGACTATGTATTTCAAACTATATTTACAGTCCAAAAACCAGGTAAAACACATGCCATCCTATCTCCTTGAAATCAAGAAAATTGTAAGAGTAACAAAACTAATGCCTGCTTATTTCAGCTGAAGTTTAAAACCTTAAAAAGAGCAGCAGTAGTTAGCCTCATCAGGGGGAGTATAAGAGTTGCTGTTTTATTTCAAACAGATCATTGAGTTAACAATTTAACATCCAGGCACAAAAACATCTGCCTCTTAAGGTTCCATTTTTTTCCAAGCTTAAGGCCAGAAAGTCTAGAAAGAAGCTTTAAGCTATGATGGTTTACAAGTGATTCAATGCTACTTTTAAAGATGGCATAGAATGACAACAAACTAAATGAAATATAACCTAATAATCCCGTGAATTACAATATTAAACTTGTAGATAAAACCAGATCCATTTTGTATCGAGTTTTTCTTTTTTACATCAGAAATCAAATATCTAACTGCGGAACCACAAAGAGGCTGAGAAAATAAGCATAGAAGAAGAGGGAGCATACACGTCGAACAAGATCCAAGCACAAGTGCCTTTTAATATCTCTCCGGAGATCGGTAGGCAACGATTGTAAAATAGATTCCTCATCGACTCCCCTGGTTGCAAGCCATTTGTACTGAACAAACTGTCGAACCCTATCCCTCAAATCTTGAGGAAGTTGGCGATGTCTCATCCACTCTTCAGTGTCTCTTCTTTTCAGTCTCCATTCCTCAAGCCTCACAGTGATTGACTGCAGGTATGTCTACAAGGCAAAAAGATACAGGTAATTGTGAATTCATCAAGGCTGATTTGACCTGAAAGATGATTCAAAAAGGACTTTCAGCCTTGTCCTGGCATATTTTCAGACGATATAAGAAGGCATGTGGTATCACTTTGATAGAGCGACATTACTTGTTCAACATGATTACTGTTTCCAAGGTCATCATGGCAGAGCTTCCCCCTCATGATGGCTGGATGAATTTTATAACCAGTCATCACATTATCATTGTCATTGTAGTGTGGTGGCTCAGTGTATAATCAATACCAATGAAAGTGAATAAATATGACCGCCAGAACATTAATTTGTTAGAATGTTAGATGTTACAACATAGATGGCCCACTTGTCAATTGTCATTGATGTTACCTTTATTATAAAATGTGATCAAGTGCCAAAACTATATTTGATAGCTGACAAAAAGCATTTGCATGTTTCAGTCATGACTAGGTCAACAATAGTAACATGATTATGACGTTAGCAATCATGTTAATTTCCTGCTGAAGTTTATTTTAAGATGCATGGTCATTTCCATTTTCCACATATAATAAATCATATACAGTTCAAGCTGGCAACTTTTCAAGAAGATTAGGATTGGAGGGTAGCAACTAGCAATCATGACTCAATCTCATAATTTGAGAAAGCACAAGTTTTACAAGATAGAATTACTTGTCACATTTCATAAAAAATGGAAAATCTGGTTCAAGTAATATATTCTAAAAATTGAACTTGCAAGTCATAAACACTTAAAAAGTTCGTACGCACAAGAAAGCAGGACCATGTAGTGATAAAATACATCGAAACTGGACCCTTCACGTACAAGGATATGTAGGTCGTATCAGTATACTACCATCTAAAAGCTGACATTTTCCAAAAGCCTTGAAACAGAAAAAAAAAACCTTCAAAGTTAAGCATGTTTAACTCGAGAAACTCCACCACCTAACTCAGGTGTCAACAAGTTAACTAATTTGGTCATTTCAAACCAAACAACACCACAACCCAGCTAAAAGCACAGGAAACTACATTCAAGGAGCCTCTACTGAACATATACTTGTCACCTACAGAATCCAAATGTCACACATGATGAAGTGCCACAAATGAGGGACAAATAAGGGTCATTCTTAAATGTGTGAGGCACTCTCATATTTTGGTTAGATTGTGTTAGATGCTATCCAGTGTTGTCAACACGGTCACTTACGCGCTGCTTAAGCACCAAAGTGGTCTGGGCACTGCTGAGTGCCCAGCCGCTTTTCTTTGCATAAAATAAACTTCCCGCTTAGGACGGTTTAAGTGCCAAAGCGCAAAGTGGGTGCCTAGTCGCTTATGCACCCTGACATGTGCATGGGCCTCCTATTTATACTTATATTGTGGTTCTATCTGGACTTAGCGGATCTATTTCTTAGACTTGTTTTGTGGCCACACTCTTGTTATGTTTCTATCTATTATTGAATTCGCTTTTTATCAATGTTATCTATTTGATATATTGGATGGCATATCATATGTTTAGAATAAATATAAATTTCTTTGAAGGATGGCAAAAATATTTGATGCCATTTTATTAAATACAAATTCCATTCGTCAACATATCACATTAAAATTAAGTTTCTTACATTTATTCTTTGAGGAAAAAATCAAAATTTGTGTTTATATATTCCCCTCATTGAGATTTTTTGTTATATGACCCCACTAGACTTACCACTTAAGCGGCACTTAAGCGAACACTTTGTTGCTTTGTTGCCTTCACAACTATGAAGCTATCCACCTTTGATGAGGATGTCTTATAAGGTGTAGAACGTAATATCACATATAAGATATGAAAGGACAATTCTTCCACATTCGCATTCACTATCTACCGTCAAAGAAAGGTTCCTCTTAAGCCTTATCATGCACCCTCTTCTGAAAATCAATCTGCCCAACATATTACATTAAGCAACTGCATGGAATGAACCCCCTAACCCTGTGGCTCACCACAATTCACCACCAATTTGGGCCAGACCATGGCAGCAATGGGCTACAGCTTCATATAATTGGGTAGGAATGAACACCAGAGGTTAAATGAACTCTTGTAATGACAGAGGACAGGTTTTCTTACGCAAGAACCTTGTGCACTACCTAACACATGGTCAACTGAAAAACAGTAGTAGTAGTAAGCTGGTTCCAAACCATGATCTCTTAGTAGCCCAGTTCACTCGTAAGCTATTTAGCAAAAGCCACCAAAAAGGATTCATTAACGTAATGAGTATGTGCAGAAAATTACCTGCATGTTTCCAATTAAATGCGCAAATAAGACCAAGCCAACAATAGCAATAAGTATGGCGAAAGATGTTTCCCCAATGTAGGTACTTGTCGATAAGTTTTGTCCATATGAACTGGGAAAAGGATCGAATCAGCTCAAAGTGACAATTATTTTCATTAGATTGTAAAAAATACATGCATTGCAGAAGCATACTGTTTAACTTATCATTATGGAGGAGACATGTTCCTAATAGATGTATAATCAGTTCATTCATAACCTAGAAAATCCAATACTAGATGGTGCATCTTAAACAACATCACAGCAATTACTTCGACAATCTAAACTAAGATTTTTAATTTAACTTGTAAAAGAACAGTTCATACTAAGAAGTGAGCACTTAATAGGACAAAGGTGACTAATGAATACGAATAGCAACTTTCAAAATAGATTTAACGAGACAGAGACTTCGCATACAAAATAAGTTAGCCGGCAACATAAGGAATAAGGAGTAATGTAGCCTGACTTAATTGAATTCCGCATGGTAAAAGCTAATAAGATCGAACCACTCCATCATCTCTACATCAAGACCTAGACAATGCTTGAACCACTCCTTGACAAATAGTAGAATACAACTCCTTTGATCAATGCTCAAGGGATGTGAATGATAGAAAATCAATAATTTCTCTCCCAACTCATAAAATGAAGAAAGAAAATCATCTTTGAGCATATTTGCAAATGAAAAGACGTGATTTTTACCTTAAGTTCCGTAAACCCCACCAAAGACAGTACAAATATTTTTCCATGAATTTTTCAGAGACAGTTCCACTAGTTAAAGCATCTTGAAATATACCAAATTGGAAGCTGATGTTGTCATCTTTGGCATTACATTTTGCAAAAACTTGTGTCCTATTTGCCCATAATTGACGTTCATTTATATCAGATAAGTGACAGTCTAAATATTTAGGATGGCACCATATTGTATTTGTGTCCTTTTCATTCTTGCACTCTGATTTCCAACATGTCATCTGGCGTTCTATTGAAAGAAGATACCATGAGGCACCCAGTACCTGCACGGACAATTAAATATTTAAAATGACAGTGCTATTATGTCCATGGAAACAAAGGAATTTTTGTTCAGACAGAAATACATACATGGCTAGCCAACATGTAAAGAAGAAGATTGTAAGCAGCCCCTGCCCATGCAGTTTTGGTAACAACTCCAGTGGCTTTGATTATTTGATAACTCAAAGGAAAAATTAGATACAGTCTTGGAATATACTGAAGCAGAACAATCATTGCCAGTGCATTATTATCATGACCTGCATTAGAGTATCTGATTGCAGGTATAATTAACCAGATGACGATCTGTACATAGAAGGGAAGACATTGTCTAAGTCAAATAATAGTAAATAGTACAAGATGGATAAAAGTTTGGATGAAATCATCACATTTCTAGCCATTTAGTTATGGTCAGGGCGAACTAATAAAGAAAAGCCAAGTAGACAATGAGAATTGTGATACATGATGACCTGCAATTTCATGTGAAAATACCTAGATACTGAGCAAAACGTTCATGCTTTCTTAAAGTGGGCCATGAACTTTGTCGAAGAACCAAAAATGGGTAACATAAAAAGTAGAGTATTTATTATAATGCAGCTCGGCCAGTCCAATCATGGTAGTAAATCAAGCCACTCAGTTTCTAGAATCTAACGGATACCAGACAAACATCAACAATAAGCTACCATCAACAGAGTGGTCTTTATGATATTGTTTACTTTTGAAGACATCAGGAACTCAAGGCTGAATAACTATCACTTTATTAGTCCAACAATAAGATATACAAGGCAGGGGGGGTCAGGAGCAGGTTAGTTGGGTCCCGATCGGCCCGGGGTTGCCCAGTCAACCTGGATCGGAACAGGTTAGCTGAGACAATATGGAGTGGAGCCATTGGGCTAGTTGAGGCCGACTTGGTCAACCCAACCAACCCTATCCGACCTCGACCAACCCTGACTGGATCGGCTGATTTGGGTCCCAGACTCCCAATTGAATCAATCAGGCTCAAATTTGACTGGGTCAGGCAAACCAATCTGGCATTCCATGATCCAAGGCTCATTAATTGCTCAACAGATGTACTGGCCGTACCATCTTAAGGTCATGTAGTCTCCAATAAGAAGTATCGGTGCCATCAGAACTAGTTTATGACCAAGGAAAGCGGAATTAGAATAGGCTCCTAGATTGGCCAGGCCCAATTCTGATCTGGATCGGATCAGTCAAATCTGATTTGAAATCAGCCTAGATCAGTTTTCTTAATTCAAGAAAAACTAGAAAAAATAAAAATAAAGAACATCCAAGAACACACATCAATTTGAATGGTAAGAGTATTAGTTAGATAAATTTAAGAATATAAAATATCAAATACATGCTTAAATAAATTTCAAGTACAAATAGTATGCAAGTACAACATTATGATCACAACTGTGATAACTATCATATGACTCCTCATTCTCTTAATATTGAGATGTCAACTATGAATGTGAAGTTATAATTGGCCCATATCCATATCCAAAAAGTAATTGAGCAATTTCTCCTAACTCTATATGTACATCTGATATGTGAGCGGAACATGACTCAACTATGAATGGTTCTGGATAATGTCTTGTATAGTCATAATAGAAACCCCATTGTGTCCAATGTTGACAACCACTAGAATATTGGCATTGGACAGCTTAAAAATTATGTTCTACTCCATGCAGAGATCATGGGATTGGAATGGCCCATCCAGGCCGATCCTCCAGGAAGAATAACGATCCGGAATGGATAAACTAAAAAAATTTGCTTTCGATCCAATCCCAACCAATCCGTCTGGGATTGCAAAAAAAAAAAAAAACTGATCCGATTTCAATGTCGATCCAATCGGGCCAATCCCGGCAAATACCATCGAGACTTTTTTTCAGGTCGGTCCTCCGGCCAAGAATCGAATCAGCCGATTCCGCAACCTATGGCTCCATGGTGACTTTATCCTTCTAAGTATGTAGGACCTTACACGTGTATGTCTTAATGTGTCAGGCTATCAGCAACTATATCGGATCCACTACTAAGCGAAAAAGATGCTTGAGTACTATCATTTGAACTCACAAGTGATGCGGGACGAGGCGGGACGGACCGGCGGCGCGGCGCTGCAGCGAGCCTTCAAGAGGCGCAAAAGACCTAAAATGCATGAAATAAAGCAAAACCGGACTTAAACCGGTCAAAACGGGCCCAAAATATGTCGAATCGTGCCCGAAACCCTCAAAACGGGCCTGAACCGGCCCCAAAAGTTGCTGAACCGGCCTGAACCGGCCCCAAACAGCTTGAACCGGCCGGTTTAAGGCCCAAACCGGCCTCTGGAGGGTCAAACCGGGCCGAACCGGCCCTGAACCGGCCTGAACCGGGCCCAGAACCGGGTCTGGGGACGAACCGGGCCGGTTCGAGCGAGAGGCAGGCCGGCCGGGCGAGCGGGGCGAACCGGTGCCCGGTTCGCCCGCGACTTGCGGGGGGGGGACGTGGCCCCGCGCGGTTGGCCGCGGGGGCTCGCCGGCCGCCGCGTACCCCCGTCGGGGTCTCGCCCTCGAGCGGGCGCTCGCGAGGGCTTCGGCGCGCGCGGCTTCGGCTGCGGGGGCTGGAGGCGGAGGCGGTCGCAGCCGGCGGAGGCCGCCGTCGCCGGAGGGGAAGGGGAGCCAGTGGGGCTCCATCGCCGCCGTCGACGCCGGCAGCACAGGGAGGGGGCGTCTTCGAGCGCGGGGGTTCGCGCGGAGTCGTCCGCGGCGGCCGCGGCGGGCGGAAGAGGCAGGCGCCGGAAGCGGCGCCGGGCGTCGCCTTCGCCGCTGCCGGAGGGGAAGGGGACCTCCAGCGGCACCGTTGGCACCTCCTTCGTCTTCCTCTAGTCTCCTTAGGACGCCGGAGTGGAGGGAGCCGCACCGGAGCCCTAGCGGGGCTGTGCGCACCGACGGGGCTGCGGACGCGGGGCTTCTTCTTCCTCTTTCTTCTCCGTCTGACAGGGGTCCGAGGGAGGGCTTCTAGCATCGGGATGGTGGGTGGAGGTACTCCGGGGATCGCCGGAGGTGGGGGATGGAATGGCGGAGGAAGTCGAGGTCGTCGGAGATGTCGAAACGGACGTAAACGGGGGTGAACGGTGTCGATAGGGCTTCAACTCGAACCGGTGAAGGGGGAAGGGGAAGGAATGGCTCGGAGGCCGCTGGACGGAGGAGAAGGAGAAGGCACCCACGCCGGAGGGTTGCGAAGAGACCGGTCTGCACCGGAGGTGGAGTCGGACGACCTCCATCGTGGAGGGGGTGAAAGGGAAGGGGCAGCGCCCCAGCACAAGGGGCAGCCCCCTAGGGTTCCAAAAATTCAACACTAACTTCTCTCTCCATTCCAAACAATGAGCTCACTCTTAAATAGAGGAGCTAAGTTTACAAAGAGACCTTAAAGATGACTAATTACATACATGGACGAAAAATAAAAGACATGGACTCAAAAGACTTCAAATAATTACAAATATGTCCAAATGAACATAAATACAAATAGACCCCAAAATGGACCGGACCGGGTCCCCATCAACAAGTCTTTCTCCTAACTTTTAATTTTTCTTCTTTTTATAATTTCTTCTTCTTAAGCTTGTGAACTAGTTTCAATCTGACGTTGATACACATTTTTCAAGCCTTTAAACCCTTCTCCAAAGTGATTGATTGATGCGGGACGGGGGCAAACATGCCATCTATATATGTTAAAATAGGCCCGAACTGATCACCCAATAGTTGAAAATTGAGATGGTTTCGACATATTAAACATAGACCTAAAGAGGCTCCAGTAAGAAAAGTAAAAAATATTAAAATAATAAAAATAAAAAAGATGTGGTAGACTTAAATTAACTTAGAGGAGGGTAATTCAATATGATTTTGATGATTTAAACATCCCTGAACAAGTAACTCAAAATCAACATGAGTGAAGAATAAGTAATTTGGGACTAAGACTCAAGTTGAGTATCATGATATTTAAATTTAAAAGTTCACCTATTATGCCTTGTTCGTCTTTTTTCTAACAAAAAATTATGCTTTAGGAATTGCAACTTCAAAAGTAAAATGGTGAAAACCTTTCAATTGATTCCAACACTAGGTAACAATATTATTTAGGAAGAGATCTATATCACAATTTCCATCAGACAGATGATGTGAATATGCAGACCATACGGAAAATATGAAACAAACAAAATATTCACACGTGGTACAGAACCTTGGCACAGTCTCCTGTAGCTATTGCACCCTTATGAAGGGAAAAAGGCAGCTTGTTCATGAATACTGCAAATCTCCCTCATCATCATATCCTTCACGGTTTTGCCTTAACTGACGTAGTTTTGAACTTGGATGATCAACTGATCTCTTAAAGAATGTTTAGCAATGGTCAAAAAACAGAACTACTCAAAATTTTCGCTAACCAATGACCTTATCTTTATTTGTATCATTTGATGTGATATCTTATCCACAAAGACATTATGTCCATCAGTGAGGTTGACAAACAAAACACATGAACCATTAAAGAATTGGTACATATGCTCTCAATCAATGCACATGTGTAGATAGAAAAGCTTTGTTTACTATGAAAATAAGCAAAAACCACATTCCTGTGCGAACCTTACATATAAATGTGAGAAGCCTTAATCTAAATATAGACACCAAGTAGAATTAGACCTTGCAATGAAATGCCTCACAATCACCAAGGTTGCAACGTACTTAAGAAGTATCGAATTTCAGCTGCCTCAGTTTAGCGGTATTAAAAATGTCAAGGTAGTCATGGAGTGAGAAAGCACCTGAGGAAGAGGTAAAGAAGCAATTATGTCTATTGCAAAATCTGATCGCAAGTACCTCCCTGCAATCTTCTTTGGATCCATGACAAGCTCTCCCCTCCCAAAAACTCTGGAGCTTGGGGCAACATAAGCTGTTCGGAACTTTATAACTATGTGCAGCATATAAAAGAGGTCTGCAATTGTTCTGAAAAATGTAACAACAATACTCAAATTCTCGTCCAGCTTTATGCACAAGGAATTGTCGTTCCTGTATCCAACTGAAGGCAGATAGAAATACAAAGGATCCACGAAGAGTGCTACCAAGCATGTCAAGAGGAAGATCCTGTTCCATTTTAGCACTATGTCACTTCCAGGATCCAATATCCACTTTCTCCATGATTCATACTCTTCAGAGAAGACCTTACTATTTCCTCCTGAACCACCACCAACCCTGGTGAAGTCCAGTCCCCCAGATTTTGGTATCTGATAAGCCAATTTTGCTGGGTTTTCCTTGTCATCACAATGGAACCTTCAAAGTGAACAAGAATCCATCAAATTTCAACATAAAAAACTGGACATATCTAAAGAAAATTGTAACAAAAATTGACAGCTTTAGCTATTAAAAAAGAACATACAGATAGAAAATCAACAATAACACAATGTCTGACGAGTTCGCAACTCTGCACTGTTAATGAGCTGATGATTATTTTTCTCTTCATCTTAGATCATCAATCCATTAAATCAATAAAATAAATCCTGCATCCATGTATCCTGCATAGAACTGACAAAAGGGAAAGTTTTAGCTAGTTTTGGTGTCTAAAGGGCCTATAGAACTGGAACTTTTCAACGCCAGAAGAATCTAAATTTCACCATAGAGCATACAAAACACAAATCTATGTATATCAATTGTCAACAAAATGAACCCAATATCCCTTGAACAAACAACGAAGAAAGTTTTATCCATGTTTGATGTCTATAGGAAAGAAAAAAAGTAGAGAATTGTCAATGCAGGAGAAATATACGCTTCCCATAGAGGATACATAAAGAACCGTGCTTCTATAGCACAAATCAGATGGTACCCGAGAAGAAAAGACCTCTCTTTCTGGAAGAAGAAAATAAAACACATAACAATACAAACATAGAATGATGAAGACGGTCGAACTTGGCCGGCATTCTACTAACCTGATGGTCCGCTCTTTCTTCACCTCCATCTCATCTTCAACTTTCGATGAAAACATTGAAACCAGAAACAAAGGGCAGAAGGAAAAGAGGATGTAAAGAAGTTAAATGAATAGCCAAGGCTACCACTTAAGCCCCACACCAGCAGAAGCTCAGCAACAGGTGATGAAAAGCAGAAGCTTTCTCATTGTTCGATCCAGGAGCTTCCTCATGGTTCTGAGAGGCCAGTAGCATGAAAATGGGAAGTTAAAGCATCAATGAAAGGAGAGGATCAAAAAGCGGTCACGGGAGCTGCAAGGTGATCCAGGCAGTGCCTTCAAAACCACCGCCATCCGGCCACCACCCACAAGGCAGAAGAGACCACCCATTTTCCCTGCGAAGGAAACAGGTCCAGATCCTCCTCCCTGCAATAAGCGTCGAACTGAAAAAGGGAAAAGAGGGAGGCTACCGTAAAACAGATCAGCTGGAAGCGTACTTTAGTCATGGCTGTTACGATATTTAATTGCAGCGCGGCAGACGAGCTGAAAACAGAGAGAGAGGTGGAGAACGATGTTCTCATATTCTAATAATTTGTCTCGTCTCTCTCTCTCTCTCTCTCTCCGCATTGCGTCCGTGTCTTCTCCAAAGGGAGGTCGTCGTGTCGAGCATGACTGCCCATGAGTCCAAAGTCCTCCCCTTTTCACACCCTGACGACCGTACGATGGACGAAGTAACCGGGGAGGGGGGGACTTCAGCGCTTGAGGATCTGGTAAAAGAACGAAAGACAAAATTTCTATGCGCAGAGTCAACACCTTTGCAAGAAGACGAGCAGCAGCTGGATCTGCGTCCTCCGTACAGCGGTGAACATTAAAAATATATATAATCAAAAAGGAACACGGGACGGGACCGTCACTTTAAGTTTAAGCGAAGGGGGAGAGATAGAGAGAGGGAGAGAGAGTAAGAAAAAGAAGAGGCGCAGACGAGGAAGACGGTGGTTGGGGACTCCGCGGTTGTCACCAGCAGCTCTCCTGTGCGTGCTCGTGCCGCTGCGCGATGACGCGTGAGCTGTGCAGAGCTCCACGCACTCGCCGAGACAGAAGAGAGCTCGTGGGTCGCCAGAGTCGGAGCAAAGAAAGATGTGCATACTGATGGCGGCGGCGATGGTGGTGAGGAGGGAGGGACAGGACCACCGGCTCCTGGCGGGGGTTGGCGTGTGGGAGGTCAGAAGGCTCAAAACGGCAGGGCGGGGCAACGACGGAAACGGTGTATACAGAATCAAAAGCTTCGACTCTTTTGTAGATTTTAAGGAATCAAAATGAGGGGACTGTAAACATGATATTATTTATTAGAATCTGGATCTGGAAACATACATGCCAAAGTTTTTCTTCGTGATACGAGTAGCTCACTAGTTTCGAATTATATGCCAGGAATTACATTTTCTCTCCGTCATCACCATATTTTCTTGTTTTTTCTGTAAAAAAGAAACACGCATGCAAGTTAGATATATATAAAATGAGAAAGAAGGCGATCTTGAAACTCCTAGGAATATTTATTTATTTTTTAATTTAAGATATTTTAATTCCGTGATTAATAACGTTCAGAAAAATCAAGAAATTATCTTCCTTACTTACATACTCCCCTAGGTCTTTTTTAAATTGCGAGACAAATAGATTTTCTCAGAGAATCTCAATTGTCTCGAAGGCCCCCATCATGCTTGGGGCTCACCCCTAGTACTTTACAGCATACTTGGTAACAATATCAAACACTAGTACTACTAATTTTAAAATTAATATAGATATAATTATCATGAAACATTTAATTATTAATCTCAATTTTAAAATTTACGATACAAAAAGAGATAGTTATAACACAAAATTGTCATCGATGTCCAATGCCCATAAAAATATCAGAATCAAAATTTGAAATAATATCGTTCTTAATGCTCTAACCAAACTGGGATGATTGTTCTCGACCAGCAAGCAAGCCAGCATGTGCAATCTAAGTGCTTTTTATAAATAGACGAGGGGGGCTGAATATGAAATTCAAAGTTTCAAGTTAAGCCTACAAAAAAATGAGCTATGGTAGGCCAGATGCAAGTCCAAACCGCATTCGGTTACAACAAGTGTGCACGATTTGGTTTGGTACAGTTTAATCTAAACTATTTTTTTCGAAATCGAAACGAACCAAATCAATTTCAATTTGATTTGATCTAGTTTGATTCAAGTTCATTAAAATTTTGCAACTATATTAATTTTTAAGGTAAATAATCAAAATAAAATTTACTTCATCATAAAGAAGCATGTACAAATCATGTTTTTTGATGACATAATATTTTTATAATATTTTAATTTAAATGGTTTGATTTAATTTAGAACTGTTTGAAAAATTTCCAAATCAAATCCATAAGGGTTCAAACAATCCGATTTGATTTGACTTTTTCAGTTTGAGTCGATTAATACACACTCCTCCCCGACACATCTGATCCTAATTACAACAAAGAGATCCCGAGAAGGGCATTTCCTTCCCCTAATGCCCAGCAATATCACCGGACCATGACCAAATAAAAATTTGAATTCTGACTTATATGTGAATTTGTTATATAAATATCTAAAAACTTAATAACTAAGACTATTCTGACAACGCACCCGAATTTGAAAAGATGGATTAAAGTTGTTTGACAAAATATCTCGATATAAAAATCAAATAAATTAATTAAGACTTTTGAATATTATTTGACGATCATAAGATATGTTCAACTTGTATAAAAAATAAATAAAACTTAGAATATCGATTTTTACTATCAAGTAGCCATCTCACTTTTTTTATGCTGCAAATTGATTGCAAAGGCAAATTATAATCTTGCCCAGTAGGATTGTCTACTCAGATTAATTTTAACATTAATAAATTTAAAGAACAAAAAACATACATATCTAAATAACAAAATAAATTATTAATAATTTTATATGCAGTGGCTTAAAAATTTAATGATGGAGTCAAACTACAATAGCAATTACTAGGGAATAAGAACAAGAATAATTAATTCTTTTAACTATCAAAGAGTTTTTCAAAGTTTTTTTATATGCGAAAAATAACTAGAAAGTACAAAAAAATTAATAAAATAGCATTTAAATTTTAAGTAGGTGACAACTTTTTCTCCAATCTTTATCCCGCCAGGGTGAGGAAGGATGTAGAAGTTAAGCATTATTAACTTTTACACACACACATGTGTGTGTGTTGGTAATCGAAATAGATCGGTTATTGTTTATGGGGATGGGGATAACAGATAGGAATGTCAATGGTTACCGATTATCCGACCCGTTCGTTAGTTAACGATCAGCAAGTGGATAGTTTAAATTTTCTGAATAAACTAGTAACCTGGCAGGCAGCAAATAGCTAAACGACAGTTCAGCGTTAAGCTTTAAGTGCATGGTTGCCACTTGTTGATTCAGACCCATAAATGCCACGTTATGATGTCTTCGGGACTGAACTGGTCATTTTTGTCAAACAGGCCGAATAGCTTCCGACTAAATTAGACTTCAGACCATCTTAAGTCCAATCAAACAACCCCTAAAACCTAGTGTTTTTAAATTTAAAGCCTAAAGATCGCTCAGACCGTAGGTCGGATTGGCACGACCTCCGCTCTCGAGAGCGGAGACGAGAGTTCGAAAGGCCGTGAGCCCATCACCCCCCGGGGGGTGGTCACTTGTGAGGATCGAGATCCCTCGGTGTGTGCACTACCAGCGTGCCTCCGGGCCAACTGGGCAGCGTGAACAAAATAAAAAAATTTAAAGCCTAAAGAGTCCTGCCTAGCAGAACAATAGCAGCCCAATGCCAACGAAGGATCGGCTCCCAGAACACCACTAAAGGCCGACCAAGCATCCACCTCAACAGGTGACAATCTTCCGTATCAACCGACCCAACAAATCTGAAATATCACCACTCGACAGGGTCATAATCCGGATCCAAACATTGTCCAGCCCAACAGACAGAGACTTGACAAGGCAGGAAGCCCAACAGAAAACCACGAGAGAAAAGAAAGATGAAAAACGAACTTAACAGATCCAGGAAGCAACCAAAGCAAACCTTCCCATCCTGCATGGACCAGGAAGCCACATAATCTCTTACTTGCACATAACCAACACACCCAGGGGCCCCAAGGGGAGAGCTAACCGCATGCTAAAACAAAGTTGCAGAGGCCAAGACTAAGATGATGGCATCAACATTCAAGACGTGCACCGAAGCTGCCACACAAGAAGAAGAAAAAAAAAACTCAAACAATTAGCCTCTAGACGCAGGCTAAAAAGATTCCTCCTCCTTAATTGGCCTTGTTAAACGAGTGAATGTTGTGTTCACGCGTCGTGGGCACCGACCAAACAGAAACATTATGAAACGAATTGCAGCCTCATATGGATCGTTTCTACGTCCACGTCTTGGGTCCATGTAGCACTACTGTGTGATTTCTTTGGTGCAGAAACGAACTTGCGAGGAAGATGAGCGCCTTTTGGGAAACCTACAGTCGTTATCGCCCACGCTTTATGGAAGCCGTAGCACTAAGGCCGTAATACCGGTGTGACCCTTGGGTGGCGCGAAGACGCTTCAGCACTGGTGTGAAGAAGCAAGAAACGATGAGGCTCATGTTGGCGGAGAACACACCGCACGGTTTCCATTTGATCTGGACAGGATGATAATGGCGAGAAGATGACCATTCAGCAGAATCTAGAACCCTGTAGTTTGTAAGTAAGAACATGAAGAGCCTAATTTCTTTTCAAAGCAGATCGAGTTACCTGAAGCCGTGCTCGAAAGCAGCTCCTCAACCTTTCTAGATTTTAAGGACAGACCGTGGCAACCAGAGGATCAAGAGGAGAGGGCGTCTCAGCAGGAATAGATGGGTGCGTGCGAAGAACTCCACATGTCAGCAGGTGAGGGCATGCGAAGAACAAAACCAGGCGGGTGAAGCGCAAAACAAATAGTGATGGACGCAGCAAAACTGTCGAGTCGTCTAAGCAGTTCGCCTCCTCAACAAAGAAAAGAAGGTACATATCTCAGTCACATTTTACTAAATCTTAATTTCACTATTAGTATTTTATCCCTCACTACGTAACAACTATGCATGATGACTATAGAAAGACCCACATGAAGTAAACCTATGAGACATGTCCAAATCCAAGCAGTTATGGTTGAAGCATTTACTCAGAAAATATAAAACAGTGCTTTCCCTGAGTATGAAGCCCACTGACAAGCATCAGTCAAATCGTATCCGTACTCAAAAGGACTCAGCTTCTGCTCCTACTTCTGCTCCTGCTTCGGCTCCTACTCACGCTCCTGCGTACATTCCTAGCATCGGGTCACCGCCCATTAGGTGCCAGAAAAGGAACTAACGCTAGATGCTACATCTTAGTAGCTAATTAGGAAAGACGTAGACAAGATAGAAGATACCCATTTGCATATGGCGATTCGTCACGACCACGTTTGTACACTGGAGACCTTGACCTGCTATAGCTGCGACGGCGAGGAGAAACACTGCGACGCCTTGGTGATCGTGATCGATAACGAGGACTGTAACTCCTGTAAAGGTATGATCAAATGATTTAATAAAGAAAACTATGTAAACACATCCATAAAGTATGTTCCTTTCATCTGTACTATGCAAGGGGTAACCATGTCCTCACATCCAGAAACGGGCAGTCCAAGATACTAAATTTAGAAGATGAAACATGCCGATATTCCCACCTAAGCTTTTGATTAAGAATGATAGCTCCGCCAGACGGGAGCAAAAAAAAGTGTGCGCATCAAGCTTACATGATGCAAAGAAAATGATTTGTTATTATTGTGATTAAGCACATGTTCTGTTTGAATGTTCACGTAAAATCTTACCACAGAGATGAGGATCAAAATAATACTAATTAGAGCAAGACAAATATCTCTCAATAAACAACTAGTGCCCATTGAAACTAACAAACCAGGATCTCCACCATCCAGTTACACAAGAATCAAGGTGGAAATAAGCTATCTCACCAACATAAGAAATACCTTCTGCAGGCACTAAAGCATTGCCACATCAAAAAAGACAGATATCACCTGAATACCTTCTTAAAATAAGTTCTAAGGTGTTTTAACAACATCTAGAGACCATAAGGCAACAAGACTTCTGAAAGATCCGGTAACAAAGAGCTTTCGATGAGATATCTCAAAAATTTATGTGATATTTATACCCAATGACTGCCTATAGTAACTTCCAGACTTCATAAAATCAGATCAACAAATACTAGTCTTACGAATTCATGGACCTTTCAACTAAATTAAAAATTTAAGAGATAATAGGCAATCACACTTCTTTGAGATTTAGATTACATGATCAAAACCAATAATCAATTTCTTTCACAGTTGAGTAAATCCAAATGCGCTGCAACAACAAGCATTTGGTGCAAAGAGCATGATTAAAAACCCATGTCTTCGCAACTTAATGCAACCATGATCTTAAACTTCTAACAGAACACAAGATGCCCTTAACAATTGATTTCCGTACTTCTACACCTTACCTTCTGCCATAGCTGGGACTCCTACGGTACCTAGGACTGGGGCTACGACGCCTTCCGCTCCCTAGCCCCCTAGAACCAACGCGAAGACGGCATTCACGGGCAAAATGGCCAGGTTCACCACATTCATAACATTTCATGTCAGAACCTCCATAGCGCTCACGTCCACGACCACGTCCTCCATGAGACAATTCAACTCTCCACCCATTTTTTCCTGAGTCATCAAGAACACATCAAGCTAAAGTCTGTAAAGAAAAGTTGCATCAGTCTAATTAGTAGGTACAAACAGCTGTTATAGTAGCCACATAAACAGTTCTAATGTAATAAACAACCTAATAGTTGTACACACCATCAAGATCACGAATGGCATCTTGAGCATCTCTTCTATCATCAAAGTCAATAAATGCATAGCCTGGTGGTTTGCGAGCAACCCATACACTGCGAACAAAAGATCCAAAATAATCTTTTCCAACTTGATTACAGACATCAATGATAAAAAATCTTGTAGTATAAAAAAGGTAAAAAAAAGTATCGACACAAAAAATTACAAGCAAATATATTGCAAAAGAATCATCCCATGTAGAATGAAGTGCATACAGGAAGACTCAAAGTCAAATGCCATTATTGTACGTACTTTTGCCTTTTATAATTAACTGAATTGTGGCATTGCCACTTTAAAAAAAACTGCCATCTACTGTAGGCAACCAAGAAGGATTTTGCTAAAGCCACAAGTACCATACATTATGTTCACCTCATTCATATGAGGACAAAGATGTCATAAGTAACTTAAACCAGGCAATAAGGTGGGATGAAAAGATTATGGCAAATGCATCAGTAAAGGTGCCTTGTTGCATGCCGCATGAATTTAGCATATCTGATGTGATAAATTATTTCTAAGCATATAACTCAAACATATGAAATTGATACCTCACCTCATCAGCTCATCCTGTCGGAGGCCTCTCCTAGCCTAGACTCTGGCCAAAACACCTGGGTGCCAAATCACCTAAGCAATCATGGTGCCTATATGAGCATCGTAGGCACCTAAGGTGGTTCTCAGACATTGTGGATGGTCTCTGCAGAGGACATCACTGGAGGGTATCAGGGTTCAAGAAGCTGCAGGAGGCCACAGGGCCTCTAAACGACCAAGGGGGTGTTATATTGGACTAAAGGGGCAAACAAATAATCCACTAGTGTCATCTCACCCACCTGAAAGGGGGGCATCTGGAGGCCAGCCTCCCCTGGTGCACATGAGCTGCAGCCTTCACCAGCTTCTTCGGTCCCAACAACCAATGGCAAGGCTTTCTAATGGCTCCCTAGATCCTCTCTCCTCTTTCTATAAAATACATAAATAAATACATAAAAATGGCTTGATTACCTAGGCACCCATCTAAGAAGTCGAAGCCAAAATGACCAGCCTCTCACTTTTAATAATATAGATTTATGGGTTATCTCATACAACAATTTCATACATTTGAAATAATGAAGTTGCCAAGTTTGAATATCTAATAAGAGTTCTTTTTTACTGTAAGTGGGCGGCTAGAGTTTCCTTTTGCCATACAGTATATTTGTCTGCTCCTTCAATTTATAATGAAATGCACCTTGAACACCATAGCCATCACCTGGTCATTTTCGCGCTATGTTATCAAAGGTGGTCAGCTCACTCGCCTAGGCAACGAGGTGGGTGTAAAATGCCTTGCCTCGGCCCAAATCACCTAGGCAATCAGCCCTTTTGCCACTGTGTTGCCATCTGTCCACAGGAGACACGTCTCTACCCGATTTCAGTTCGAGAAGACAAGTTTCTCAAATGAACTTCACACGAACCACAGCCAAATAGGCGAACCGCCCTGTCGGACCGGCTGGTTCAGTGTCAAGAGGCAGGTTGTTTTAAGTTAATGGACATTCTTTCAACGGGTCAGATCAACCTGAAATATCGTCTTCCCTGCCCTGATAAATCATTGCCGATCTTGTGGCAGGAACAGGCCTCCGGCCACATTTTGCCTCTGGCAACCCTACAATATGACTGGTATGCGTCCAGAAATCCTCTTCAATACCTTCCTAATGATTACACCCCCGAAAATTCCTTCTCCCCTTCTCTTCTTTGCTCAAACATAGATAGCGGAAGTCGGATGGCAGATGTTGGAGCCCAGCTGGGGGATTGATCGCCTGCATTGTTGGAGGCATTGGCATGAGGCAGTTGGGGAGAGGTGAGGTCCCTCGCTTCAACCGCCTCACCTCTAATAAGTGATAACATAGTTTGAGGGTAAGACAAGCAGTCAATGGTGATGACCGCTACTTGCCTCTGATAAAATGCATAGAAATTCTTTGAAGAATCAAGCCATTTATAAACAACAATCAATATCCACTTTATGCAACTAACATGACTGACTGAATGACCTCAAAATAATGGGCAGCAAAAATGCTCGCCTAAGCCACTACAGCTCCTGTCAGGTCCAATCGACCCAATATTGAATAGGAGCATCTTCCCCACCTGTGCCAGAAACAACCGATATTCCATCATTTCTACTTTATAAATTTTTTTATTTTTACAGTTCTGGTAAGAGCCAAGCCGGACCGATTCCAAACAATTCCAGTCCAGCTGAAGTCTGCTTGGGTGGGTCCCTGCTTTGAAACTTGGGTTGACACCAACTAAGCTAATACATACCTATCTCAATCGGTGAATTATGCAAACTATGGCTAAAATGCAGCAAACCTTTGCCAATATACATTACAACTATGCCCTAGACAACATTAAGAAACCTGGTTGTCCAAGCAAGTAACATAAAAGCATAAACATAGCAATAAAGTAGCAACCAAGTCGATTACAACATTTCAAACACAAGAAGAACCAAAACATATGCATCTTAACAACTACTCATACTTTCATTAATCAAATTTATCTCAAACGGAACAAAAATTTACATTTAAAGTTGATGCAACTGGAAATATTCCACTATGTTATAAAACATTCTGCAAAGATATAAGAATAAAAATGTGGCTTCTTAAGAACTAAGCATAAAGAGTTTCAAAATAAATAACAGTGTAATATAAACAAAACAATGTCAACTTTTGTAACTTGCATGATTTGTCTGACCTATATCATCAAAGGAAGTTGTGGTGACGTGACCATCCAGGTGACAATGCTAGGTGAGGTCGCCACTCCCTGTCTTGATTCCGGCCAAATCGCCTGGGCAATCACCTCTAATGCCACCTAGTCAGGCACCAAAAACGGCCTCATTCTGAGGGCTCCCGGCAGTCTAATGAGACCAGAGGGCCTTGCCAAAGGCTGTCAGGACCAGAAAAGTTGCCAGAGGCCCAGTGCTCCACAGTGGTCCCTGGGCAACCCCCCTATTGAGAAGGGGAGATGGTCCTCAAAGGTCCAAGGGTCTGGATCCCCTGACCCAATACAACCATTCATGGCATAGAACAAATGTTGTATCAAGTACTATATACTTCAACAAATAAAACCCCCGCCACTAACAAGTTTGAAACTAACAATTAATGATATAATGGTTCATTTAAAAAAACATATAACAAAGAGAACCAACATCAATTCTGTTAAATCTATTGCATGCACAAAACGTAAGTATATGTGAGAGCTTATTACAAAAGTTGCTTTTTTGGTTTAAATAGGATAAAATAACCATATAAACATAAGAAGTGCCTCAAGAAGGTAAGTCAAGGCAAGGAAGGGTGCCTCACCTCCCCTTCCCTGCCTCACTTCAGCGCCTCAAGCAACTATTAAAACATTGCTCTACATTAGCAATCCACTTTACAACACAGTCCTATTCCCAATTACCTTCTCAACACACCAAAAACACGAAATTCATCTTCAAGCTCCCTCTCAGTCACCCGAGAATCAAGGTTTCCCACGTATACACGAGCCATATCTGATCAACAGATTTAACAATCTAAGTTAGGAAGTCGTGTGGAGTTACATTTTAAACAAACAGAGACAATAAGGTACAAGGCCCCTCAGCCCCTAATACTAAATCAGCGTGAATGCAAGCTAGAATATCTCACTAGTAGTTTAGGGAAAAGAATTTTCCCTTGACATGTGTAATCATAAAAGGTGAACATTATTTTGTGCCGGACAATGGCAGAATTCAAAACCACAAATTCGCTGCAGAAGATGAAAAGTTTTCAAATTTCTGCGGCACATAGATAGAATGAACAGAAATAAAGCGTGACACCAAGCAAGAAAGGGTAAACTGTAAGGAATTCAAAAATCCTAGGCAAAGCAAAGCGTGTTCTGAGTAAACAAAGAAACGCTCCAAATGACAAAACCGATCAGAAGTTATTAATAGATGTAAAAGGAAACGAATCACGAAACCCGTAACCAACCACCGATGCTATAGCCTCGGCTGGTGATGACTGAACGCGTGATACAAAAAAAAAAAAACTTCAGTGCTGATTTCTGCTAAGCTAGACCACATCTCTGTCAAGAATGGCCACTCTGATTTCAGATCGCTCCGGTTATTGCGCGTAGCCAGAGGGATCCAAGAAAAACAGAAACCAAACCGACGAGACGGAGTACGATCGGAAAACAAAGATGAAGGCAACCAAATCTCTGACCCGCGGGAGGGCTCAATCCCCGGCTTCTTCCCCTGGAGGTCGCCTGAATGCGAGGGGCGTGGGAGAACCGAAACCCTAGGGAACCCCTTCCCCCTGGCCCAGGCGATGCTTCTGGAAAAAAGCGACGAGCAGAAAAACTCGGGCTTTAATAATTCCATATTTTTAGTACTAATATTTCTCCCATTCCCATTCGGCCCACGCTTGGCCGCTCGATGAATCGCCGGCCCAGACAGAAAATAAATGGAGTTATTTTTACACGTCAGTTATTATAATTTACTTTCAATTTAAAATGTTCCTTTATATTTTATCATATTTTTAAAAAAAATCATGAAACCTTGATTCATTTATATTAAAATACATGTGATTTCCGTCAACTCTTTACACCACCACCCATAAGAGCATGTAAATATAAACGGTAACCAATGTTTAAGTAAATATAACATAGCCTCGGGCATGTTCGGTTTGAGTGCTGAACTTGACATGATATTATTCTTTATATTTTTAAAGAAACACATCAGTGGTAGATTTTACAATGCCTATCATCAGAAGTGATATGATATTTGTGCCGAACACTCGATCCAACCAAGTCCTCAACCCTTTGATATTGGCGTCAATAAGTAAGAGTTGTCACCGTCATGTCTGACATTGATACAGGTATCAAATTATTTAGTTATTTAAACGATTGAAGCTCAAAACAAACGTTTGAACTCGCCAGACCCAAGGGTAAATGATGGGCACGACGACCTTGGAAACCCACAAGAACAGGCGGCGTCGGAACTTGTTACACACCTCTGTGGAAGGCAATGATGATGAAGAACTCTCTAAATACAAGAAGGCACAAAAAAAAAGAAGAAGAAGAAGAAAAAGACACGTCCGATTCGCCAACAAAATACATATACATGTATATATATTTTTACATGTTGTGATGAAAAAGGGTGTTAAAAACAGAAGACCGGACGACGACGCGACACCAACCTCGCATGCTCGACACAGAGCACACCGCGCGTCGATCAGCGCCTGTTCGTGTTCGATAAGCTGAAGGAGGTCACTTTCATGGGTGTGGCGACCACCAGGGGAGCCTCCGGCGACTGGGTCGGGGCGAACTTCTCGTGCATGAACCGGCTGTCGACGATGGACTCGTCCTTGAGGACGATCTTGTAGCAGTAGCAGCTCTTGAGGCCCTGCTGGTACTGGTAGCATGCGTGCTTGCTCTTCTTCACCTGCTGGAAGTTCCAGATGACGCTGAACTTGCCCACGGTTGCCACCAGATGTCGTTCCTGCTTTCCACTCTCCGTCACCTATTTCAAGAAGTCCACGTAACCAATAGATTTTGAGAGAGAGAGGTAAGAAATTAATTAATCAGGACGGAAGCAGGGGTTTTTTTTTTAAATAACACAGTTATTTTATTATATTATAAATCTAGCACACTCTTTTTTTTTTTGTAAAACTAGCACAAGTCGGGTTTTCGAACATCGACTTTAATCGCGAAATCAAGTCAGTTACAACGGTATCGACTTATAAAGAAAATTCACATAAATCGTTTCAAATTAGTACGAGTTCATTAATTTCAATAGTCCATTAAAACAAACTCGACTTCCTAAAATTAATTTTTAAAGTCGAACAATAACAGCTCGACTTGATGCCTCCCAGAGACATGCCCGGGCTGCAGGTTTCTGGGAGGTGACAAGTCGATGTAATTCACATCGACTTGTATTTAGGTTTCTTTTCAAGTCGACCTTTAACAGCTCGACTTGGTGCCTCCCAGAAACATGCCCGGGTTGCAGGTTTCTGGGAGGTAACAAGTCGATGTAATTCACATCGACTTGTATTTAGTTTTCTTTTCAAGTCGACCTTTAACAGCTCGACTTGGTGCCTCCCAGAAACATGCCCGGGTTGCAGGTTTCTGGGAGGTAACAAGTCGATGTAATTCACATCGACTTGTATTTAGTTTTCTTTACAAGTCGACCTTTAACAGCTCGACTTGGTGCCTCCCAGAAACATGCCCGGCTTGCAGGTTTCTAGGAGGTAACAAGTCGATGTAATTCACATCGACTTGTATTTAGTTTTCTTTTAATTCGCATGCACTTTTGAACCATTCAGAGACGTATGTGTATGGATCCCAATTCACAGATCCTACAGCAGATAATGCATGTTTACATGGAAAGTGTCTTAATTGAGGCTCATAGCATGTACATTTCACCGAATGTTCATCAATATCAAGTCGAAATACACGTCCATAAGCATCGTTCACGTCCCATTCACCAACATTCACTCGGGCATTAATAACAATCTCCCGACTTTTCTCTTTGAGTTCTAGCATCTTGTCCTCAAATTTAGGAGTCAAAAGTGTGTATATATTCAGCCCAATAGTACGGCGGAAAAGAACATGAGTCTTAAACGGTGGTATGTCATATGCACGAGAGCATGGATAGGCAATCCTCTTGATTTTAGGACGGCTTGTTAAAACATTCTGAATAATTGGTTGTCATAATTCCAAACCTCTTACCATCAGTGTCAAACGCTAGAGCCCAATATTCCGGATTGACTTGTAACAACCAATCGTAAGCATCTGAACAACGTAATCGAATATCAGTCATTCGGTTGTTAAAGTCCATTGAATTACAACTTACACCTGCGTTATACATTCTCCTATACAAATCTTTCCCCGTGAAGTGTTTCTGAAAATTTTGGCGATAGTGACGAAGACAATAACGATGTCTTTGCAAGTGAAACCATTCCTCTCTGCGTTTTTTATGCTAACATGTACCTATCCGAGATTATGCATAGTTCATGCCGTCTTTCTCTACCGTATGGAATATGTGTTTTCATTTTGTTGAAAGAACCATGACCACGAACGGTCGTTCTCACTATTAACCACCGCAAATGCAATAGGAAACAAACCACGATTACCATCCACACCACAAAGCCACCAAAAGTGTACCACGATATTTGCCGTGTAGAAATGTGCCATCAACACTTATACCGGACGACAAGACCGCCAACCTTCAATACATGGACGAAACTCAGGAAGAAGAATAATAACTTTGTAGTGTTGCCTTCACATAAATAACTATATACCGTCGCAGGCATGGTCGTCTTAACGGCTTCCATGTATCGTAACGGAATGTGTATATGAACTCTCCCAATCGCCAAACAGTTTTTGAAAAGCTTTCCTTCGAGCATTCCATGCTTTGAAATATGATGGTCTTATAGAGTATTTGACTTGAACCATGTCCATAATATCTCGTGGTTTAATGTCTAAGCGAGAACGAAGAATAGGCATGATTAGACGAGATATTGTTGTACACGTCAACTGCTTATGAACGTTCTGAACGGGAGTGCAACATGTATGAGTTTTTCATAACTCGCATAACTTTCCACGAGCCACTTACTCGGGTGCTAACGAGAGGCATGTAATCTCCATTTACATCCTTGGTCCCTTGCATGACATATTAACGTAAGCTTGCACCTTGTGGACCTATCAGTACGGTGTGGCACATTATGCTTCAAGGACCAAGTAGCGATGGCTGGTATAAGATCTCCTTTACGTTTGAAGACATCTCCCTCTGATACCTCATCGACATTTTCTCCTTCATCTCTTATAACCATCGAGGTGTCTTCCCCCCCAAGCTCTTCATCGTCACTATCTATGTAATTATTAGTTGCCACAGCACTGTTAATCCAATGTGTATCCTCATTATCATGGAATTCATCGACTGCTACAATGCTATTGATCATTTCGTTTGGTATTTCCTCATTGTCGCTCTCAGACTCTTCACTTGCATCTTCCAACACATACTCTTCATTCAAGTTCATTTCAATGTTCTCTCCACTTTCAACATATCTACGAGTACTATTACTTTCAACTTGTGACAACAACTGACTCATAGTAAGTTGATTATATCCTTGAGGTTGATACATTGATTGTGATGTACTACAACCTACCTCATATGAAGAATTCCCATATTCTTCAACGACGAACAATATAAGTTCGTATTCCAAACATCTTTTGATCAACATTTGACTGGAATGATCATCCACCACATAGGTCACACCGTCAAAGTAATTATATACCAATTTCAAGTTGGTTAATCCTGACTTACGCCCAATCACACTGTATATATAATCCTTAACTCTCCATAAGTGCAATATTGGGATACCTTAATGTTTCCCTCGCACCCACCATCATAATGTGCATAATTATTTGTTATTGACACCATTCCATGAACCGTACGAGACGAATGTTGATATCCCTTGATGCCATTTCTTTACTATATAATTCCCTGTACAAAATACGCATCACCAAATCCAATGAAAAGAATGTTAATTTATGTATATAAGTTTTTTTATCCATCTGGTACTTCCTAACCAATCTATGTATGTTGACTAATTTCCTTACAAAGCCAAAAATCTATGCCTCTGATTTTGGCTTCATAAGGACATCCATACTCATCACAATTACTTTTTTTAAAATAAAAACAGTACACCCACAATTAACTTCATTGGATTTGTAAAATGCACCAATAGCGGTGGAAACCCACACATAGAAAAAATCAACAAATTCGATTGATAAAAATCAACAAATTCGGTTGATAAAAAGCAACCTTGTCTCGATTGATAAAAAGCAACCTTGTCCCACAATCAACAAATTTGCAACAAGCTTCACTTCATGAAAACATGGTCTCATGGTCTATTTGCAACGTCTAAACATATATCTAAGTATTAATTAACTTTGCTCACCTTGTATAAACTACATTATCAATCTCTCTCTCACCTTATATGGCGCCGGAGCAGAGAGGGAGCCGCCGGGGGAGATGGCTGCCGGAAGCGGGGAGGGAGCCGCGGGGGAGATGGCGGCCGGAGCGGGAGATGCGGGGGAGCCGCCGGGAGAAAGCCGAAGCCGCCGGAGCGGGAGCGATATAAGGTGCCGCCGGGGAAGATCGCCGGCGGAGCAGGAGTCGCCGGGGAGCCGCCGGGAGATCGCCGCCAGACCACAAGCCGGAGGGGGAGCCGCCGAGAGAAATGGCCGCCGGAAGAAATGGCCGCCGGAGCCAAGGGGGAGACAGCCGGAGACGCGCGCTGGAGCCGGAAGGGGAGCCGTTGAGCCTTCGCCGGAGCCGAGCAAGTGGAGAAGGGTGAAGAAGGGTAAAGGTAAAAGAGGAGGCGTGCGCGGACAAAAGGGGCACGGGGTGAGGTAAAAGACCACAAGTCGATGTATAGAAAATCGACTTTTCAGTAAGTCGACTATAAAAGACTCGACTTGTACCCTTCTTAAGTAACCCAATTAACATTAATCGACTACTTCCTTAGTATTAATACAAGTCGTTAGCAGGCTAATCGACTTTAATTAAAGTCGATGTTCGAAAACCCGACTTGTGCTAGTTTTACAAAAAAAAAAAAGAGTGTGCTAGATTTATAATATAATAAAATAACTGTGTTATTTAAAAAAAAAACCCACGGAAGCAGCGGCACCGTCGAAGGCTCAGTTCAAAGATTGCGGTAGGAACACACTTGCAGAAAATGCTGTAGGGCATTAACACAATATAAAAAGACTGATAAATAAATGTGTACTGAATTGGCCCTAGAGATACCAATTCTGCAGACGTGGAGGAAGTTTTAGAAACAATGTCAACAAAAGGTTTTCCTTAGTCACCATAAATTTAGGGAATAGACCTAATTTATTCCCCAAAAATTTTGGTGCCAAACATGCCCTAAAGCATCATGCTGTTGCTTTATCCAACAAAAGATTAAAATTAAACCTTCCGTAAAATCTATGGGACTAATGTGGCAGATAGATCCACCTTTAAAACGGTAGACAACTGGATTTACTTTAGTAGACAAGTTGATGACAACATGAAAAGTGTGAAACATACTACCTTCTTTGTTAAATATATTCATGTGGATGAAACAAGACTCAAACTAACAGGCCAACGTACAGACAACTACTCAGAAGTAAAAGAGAAAATGTGCATATGATCAACAAACTTCTCAGAAAAACCTTCCAGCAAATCACGTTAACACATGGGCATAACCTAACAGTTCCACTCATCAGAATGGGTAGCCAAATGTCAAATGTGACAGAAAAGTGAGGAACCACTGTATATGAGCTGACAAGGTGCTACTGTTACAATCTTGCATGACATATACTTATCAAAGACAACAATTCAAACTTTTTGCTTCTGGGGCTTCATTTCTTATCGCCCAGGAAGACCAAGCAGTAATATAGTGATTCTCTATATATGTTTCCGTAACCTTTTAAGCCACTGCAGGCAACTTATAAACCATTGACATGTTAGAAGAAGCCAAAAGATACTTCAACGATGATAAATGATAGTGAAGATTTATTGATCTATTGTAAGTTTTTTCTAAGATTCAGATCTCCAGCCACACCAGGAATCAGGTTACTAACAACAATACCAAGTACTTTTTTTTTCAATTCTTTTTACAACCTAACAAAGGCAGGTTCACTTTTCCGATAGACAGAAAAATAGGTACTGATCGAAGTCAAAGTTTTTACATGGATGTGGCACAGCTCTATAGAGTGAAATGGTGTGGGGATTCCAAATGTCCTTCGCCATTTTAACAGTTGGTAAGAGGATATGAACTACATTTTTCAACTGTTGTCTAAGCCAGGATTATCGTTGAAATGTGACAATGGTTCAGTAGTGCTAATCTATTTTGCACTTTGGCAGTTTTTATACACAAAAATGTTATACGAAAACAGATCTTTAAAATCATTTATCAGCTAAGTTCCAAGGCATAATCAACAGCATAGTGACCATTTCTAACGAGCAGACTCCAAATATAAAGCAGGGGACTGGTATATTCCAATTACTTTCATATGCTGCATGCTCTTGCATCTGAAAAATGCGTTAGGAACCAACTCAAATGAATAAATAAAAAATAAAAAATTATTACTTATATATAATAGCTGTCATAAGGTGAAATTGAATGGTAAACTTGATGGAAATGCGGTGGAAAAAAGAACAGCATTGCATTTGTGCTTACCAACCAATGGATAAAAAAGGAGAAAAAAAACAAGACAGCGTAACAACAAGGACAAGACCTCGCGGTTTACTCACCCAAGAGAAGTGGCCTCCATGGAACTTGTTATCTTCCCCGGCCAAATGCGAGTCCAAGGGAGTCAGCTTCAACAATCTTGGAGCTGCAATCATGTTTCCCATTCTTCCACTAAACCCAGTTTTTTCTTTCCCATCTTTATCCTTAAACACAGTGGATATAAGTATCAGATAGGTGTCCGCTGTACCCAATATCCATTTTCCATCATAAGTAACGTCGACATGGGTGATGGGCGACCCAAGACCAGGAAACGCAGTCTTCGCCATCCTCACCGAGCTCTTCGAATACAGCCTGATCTTCCCATCGACAGAGCCAACCACCACAGATCCGTCGCCCGTGGTGGCAAAGCACTGGAAATTAGTCCCTCTGGAGAACTGATGCCCCTGAGTCCACTGCAGGATTGGCGACTCCGTCGAGCTCGCGATGTTCTGTACCACTCCCCTCCGGTCCCTCATATCCCATCTACAAAGAGTGTTGTCATCGAGACCCAGGAACGTCGACTCCGACGGGTCCAGCTGCGCCCCTTTGCTGTCATTCGTGATATCCCTCATGCCGATGCCGGTTCCATCCTTCTCAAACTTCCACTGCGTCACAATCTTCCCGGTCTCGATATCAAGTTGGTTGACGCCACTGGCCTGTGGCCGTCGTTCAGCGGTCCCGGGGCTCATCAAGAGCATGTTGGTCTCTCCCCTCATCAGGAGCGCCTTCTTAGGAGTGCCCGATCCGAGACCAGAACCACCACCACTGCTCGAGCCATCAGCAAGCCTCACCTTCACACCCTTCCCGTGTACTCCATGGCTGAAATTCTTCAAAACCTGGATTCCTGAATCGCTCACCAGGAAGCTGTTATCCAGAGCCCCCAAAGCAAGACTCTGTATGCCACCATCCCCCGCCGCCTCCTCGAATTCCTCCATCAAGTCACCCCTCGCCCTAGGAGGGGTTCTAGTCGGGCTCTTGCTGAAGCTCTCTTCCGCGTCCTCCCAGATGGTGTCATCGGCCATCTCCGGCTTTGCCCATCCCATAAATTCCTTCCCGTACACCCTAACCTTGTTCTCCTCGCTGGCCTCCATTCCGTACACGTTCTCGAAGAGGCAGTTCTGGAACTCATTGAAGAAGTCGCGGTAATCTTCGGGAGTGAAGAACTTGATGGCCCAGACACCAGAGGCGACGAAATCCACTCGGCGCTGCTCAGGAAACGTCTTCAGCTGCATCGCCGGACCGACCCGAGCCCACACTTTCGACCCCACCTTCAGGAACCAGGAGGCGCCGGGGTCGTCGTCAGATTCGTCGTCGGACGGGGGAGGCGCCGCGAATTTGGAGGATTTGCGGAAGGAGTAGGCGGTGAGCTTCTCAGAAAGGATCCATTTGGCGGCCGGGGTGCTACCACCGACGTGTAGGAAGAGCTTGATCGCGTTGGGGACGGTGGGACGCTGGGCGCGCGACGAGGAGGCGGATGCGTACTTGAGTTGGAGAGATCGGAGCCGGGCGTCGATGTCATCCACGGAAAGTCTCTCGGCGCTGCTTTCCGTTACTCTTCCTGGACTGCCGTCGTCTTCCCCCCCGGAGGCGCTCGGAGTCTCCTCCTCTTCGTCCTCTTCCTCGGCGGATGAGTCGTGGAGGTCCAGGCCCTCGCGGCTGTGGGAGCCCCCCATGGCAGACACCGGAAACGAGAGACAGAGAGAGAGAGAGCCAAAAAGAGAGAAAAGAGAGTTTTTTCTTGGCGGCGACGAACGGCGGACGGCGTTTTTCCGACGCTAAAAAGGCGCAGGTTTCTTCGCCCCGAAGAGAGAACCGAGAAGGATCCGAGTACGCGATGTATCGGGTCGGATCAAGGTTTTCGGGTTTACTTTAATCTAAAGTAATAGTTAAATTTATTAAAATAAAATTATTTATACTAAATAGAAAAATTATTCAATAGTCCTGTAAAACAACCAAAACAGTTGTGTGTGCCTTGATCCTATTATGTTTTGGCTCTTTAGACAGTTTGGCAAAACATGATTAGATAAATATGAAATTATATTTAATGTCTAAGATCTCGTTTGATAATTATTAAATATTTTATTATTAATAGTTTTTAAATTGTTACTGATAGCAACGGTAACTTTTAAATTTTGCGGTACAAGCAAAATATTTTATGTGTTAGAACTGTTAATTTAAATAAATTTGATATCGATACTTTGATTTTTAAAATATTAGTATCAAGGAAACTAATGCTGACGGTAGATAAATTGGCGGCCATGGTTAGAAAATATTAGATTATGATTCAGGTGTACCCATTAAACAAGTTAAGTCAATAATATCTTAATGAATTTGAGGCGGCGTTGGTTTTGGTTTAATCTTAAAATCTAAAATTTTAATTTCATCTCTATTATCTTGTTTTTGGAACATAAAATTTTATTTACGTATCCCCGAAAATAAAAAGAATATACTGAATCACTTAAATCAGGTGATTTTTTAAGAGATTTTTGATGTATTTTGATGTTAGTTTAAACATTTTATCAAACGGTACGACCTGTCTAGCTTCTGACTAAAAGAATTAGCGGTAAAGAAATAAGGTATATAGTATATAACTTTGTGTGTAATCTAAATTGCAAGTATATACATATCTCATTAAGCTAAGGGGGTGTTTGGTTGCATGATAATTTTTTGTACACTTTCATGATAAAAAATTGTATTAAAATAAAAAGTAAACCAACTCATGACATAAAATTATCATGTTTGGAGGGATGTGATTACAAAAAAGAGTAACCACAGCACATGACCAAATAAAGTGGGGGGACCACAAGAAAAAAGAAAGAGGTGAGACCCTCTTTTTTTGTTTAAGAAGAAAATCACTTTCAAAACATAAAATTGTCATGGTTGTCAAACACCTTTTTTAACAAGTTTTCTTACAATTTTTAAAAATTAAAATAAAAACCTCACTTATCGTGCAACCAAACACCCCATAAGGTGTTTGGCCTTTGTTTCTGACTTATTTGATGGCTAACCCCCGAATTGGTAACATCTAATCTAATGTCTAATTCAGTAAAAGATTCAGGTGGCGTTTGTCTTAGCTTAATTTGAAAATCTAAAACAATCCAGGTGACATTTGTTTGGATGAACAATCCCTAGATGCATTTAATTGAATATGTCTAATATCTAGAAAATCTCTAAGATCGTGTTTGGTACGAGGATAATTCGAGGATAGATCAAGTTTATCTAAATTTAAGAGATAAATTAAAATTATCTCCAAAATATTTTGATACCAAACATGCCGGTTGATATCATAAAATTTTAGAGATAAATTTAATTTATTCCTTAAATTTTAGGAATAAATTATTCCGGTATCAAAAAGCTCTGATTAAGTGCTGAAAAATATTTTTTTTTCATTTAGAGATAGGCGTCCTGTGAGTACCGTGGCCCAACTACACCTGGGTGACACTATGTTATTATTCAAAAATATCAACGGTATGCAAATCATCACAAAAAAATAAGATAAACTTAAGGTTAAATAATACCTAATAAAATCATATATTTTATCCTATAAATTATTGAAATATAAATTAGATATTTTTATAACTTACGAGAATTTAAATAAAAATAACTATTTTTTAAATATTTTTATATTTTTTAAAAAATAATAATAAATAAATAAATATATTTAAAATGATTTAAGTGATATACATGTATTTTTAAACAAATAAAAATATAAAGACATTAGATCAAATTTTAGTAGTGATGTGAGCTTTATTACCTAACTCATTAATAAAATAAATTTAAAAAAATCGTATAATAAGTTATTAACTTATATTCTGTTATAATTTTTACTTATTAACCATTCACATATATTATTGATCCTCGATATAAATTGATATTAACTCCAAAAAAATCATGTAAAATGATATAATCAATTATTAACACATGGCATGTGTTACTGACCCACCTCTGTCTTTATAAATCAACTATATAATCAATAAAAATAAGGTATTATGTTCAATATTATATATTTAGTGATCGATGTACACTAGGGCTGTCAAATGATACGGGCTGACCCAACAGCCCGTCCAAAAGCCCGTCCAACGGCCTGTCCAGGCCCTCTAAAATATTAAACGGGTTTAACACCATGGTTGCTCTGCATCTTATGGTAGCCAGCGGGTACGTAACAAAGACACAGTTGTGTCCTGGCCGTGTACGGTAGATAACATCATTACTTATATTTGTAATTATCATGAGATTACGGGTGCATTCGTTCTCAGTAAAAGTTGACACATCTTCCAAAAATAATTTGGTGGTACGCAGGTGGCAATTTGAGAGTCAATATAAGTTAATTTATTTTGACTATAACAAAGTGAAGATTTTGGCATTTGTCAAAATGAGCTGTAAATCAATTTTTGGGAGCACTCAATTATGATCATAATACTTAAATAAAAACTGAAACTAGTATATATTAAAAGTCAATATTTTAAATAAAATATTTTTATAATAAATCATGTTGAATAAAAAATCGATAAATTTTATATTATTTTAAAAAACTTTTAAACTTTAATTAAAATAAATACATATTTTATTACATTTTTAAATATGTAATTTGTTTAAAGTATGACTTATAAATAATATTCTATTACATATAAGTTTTAATTATCAGCCTTTAAGTTGTTCTAACTTAAAAATAAACTAATTCAAAACTCATGTAATTTTATTATATAAAAAAGTAAACTTTATATATTTTGTAAAATGATATATAACTAAAATATTTTTATGAAAGTGTATTTAAATTTATGATAATATTTTTAAAATATATTTACACAAGTAGTTACATGATGCTACTTGTTTTTTTATTTCTTTTAAAATTACTACATGAAAAAAAAATATTTCCAATCGATTTGTAAGTACTTTTCCATAACGTGTAAAACACTTGTAATGCTTTTCTTTTTTTGTTTAATTTTTATGTTGTTTGGCCCATTGGGCCGTAAATGGGCTTTTATGGCCCATTGGGCTTAAGCTTATTTACATCGATTACATTAAAATTGGGTTGGGGGGTTGTTCACATATGGGCTAAGATGGGTTTGGGCCGGGCTGGCCCAAGCCCGTCCACTTGACACCCCTAATGTACACATGTACCTTTCAATCCATGGTCTATGTTTGGACGTAGTGAGGCGAGGCACAGTACGATCAAAATATATTTGCTAATTCAGAATACAACCTCTTTGCAAGACAAAAGGCACATGTTGTCTCTGGACAAGTTGGCAAAGGAACTGATCACGATATCAGAATTATATATATATATATATATATATATTTGTTTTAACTCCTGGACGGACGAGATACCGTAATGTATTTCGATGAAATTCCACTAGAAATTTAGTTACTGCAGAGTTCAAAATCGACTCATTCTTATATCAGATAAACATAGCTGCTAATAGTCTTCGTTAAGGGCGGCAACGACCCAATTTGATCAGTATAAACATGTGTTACAAATCTGAACCCGGCCACCAAAAGACTTGGTTCGGACCAAATCTGATGAGTGCAGATTTTCCTCGGGTGTCAACGCCAGAGAACACTTACACAGAAAATATGACACTCATCGTGATTAAATTTTTGATTTGACTCGTGAGACCCACGTGATCTGGATGAGTCTCACATTTTTTGTGTCTCGGGTGCCGACTCTCTGACTTTTTCGAGGAAGAACCGATGTCATTCAATTTTCTCTCAAAAACCGATTCTATCCATCCAAATCTGATCGAAATCAACACTAATTAATTGAATCATTGGACCGATCTTAATCCCGTGTTCCGTCCGAGAGAAAAAAAAAACAGGTGCAGGAAGCGCAAATCATCACCTTCTGCTAACAAGTCTTGAAAACAGGCAACAGTATTTTATGTTTATATATACGGACAAGCGGACTTGATCTTAATTTCTTGGAAACAAAGATAGCAGCTAATTAACCTGCAGCTAGCTAGGCGGTAATTAAACCCAAATATTTTTTCCGGTAATTAAACATCATCAGACTGAGAAGCTCATCTGATCGGTGGGTACCCTCGTATACATGGGCAGCCTTCCTCCGCCCGGTGCGTCGTCCTCCTCCGCCTGCGCACGGTGGCTCCTCCTGCACTCGTGGTAGAACGCCACATACACCGCCTGCGTGAACGCAGAGATCACCAAGACGCCGCAGATCAGCAACAGCCCCCCCGCCAGCCGCAGGGCTCGGCTGCGACGGAGCAGGGAGGCGACCGCAACATGGTAGACGACCGCCGCGAAGAGGACGTTCAGCAGCAGCAGCAGCAGGTTCACGGCGAACCCCAGCCCCCTCCTTCCTCGGACAAGCTCCGACGCCCGCCCCAGGGCGGCCGAGTTTTTTTTTTAAATAACGTAGTTTTTTTTTATTTTATAAAAGTAACGCGGTAAAACTTAAAATTGCGGAACTAACGCAGTTTGACCAAAGTCGGAGTTTCCAACTCCGACTTATGAATAAGTTCGACAATCGTTCGGTCAAAATTGAAAGTCGGAGACAGACCAAAGTCGGATTAAAAAAAACCGACTTTAAAGTCGGGTTTCGTGAGTCCGACTTATTTTCACCTTTTACCCTGCCCACCGTCCATTCTTACCCTACCCGTGCGCGTTTTTACCCTTGACCATTTGCTCTCCGGCGGCGGCGGCTCTCCCTGTTCCTCTCCGGCGGCGGCGGCGGCGGCGGCGGCGGCGGCGACGGCACCGGCCCCTTTCTCCGGCGGCTGCGGCGGCGGCAGCGGCGGCCCTCATTCCTTCTCTCCGGCGGCGGCGACGGCACCGGCCCCTTTCTCCGGCGGCTGCGGCGGCGGCTGTGGCGTATTTCTTCCTAGGGTTTGAGCGGCGCCAACGACCTCATTTCTACATTTCGCCCAGAACAGAAATTGTTAACCGATCCCGAGTCAGGTATATTCTCTATTTATTTCCATTTGTATCTTTCGAAAAAAAAGAATGGAACTTGCTTTGAGCCGAAAATTTTCTTTGTTTTATGTTATCCACCCTCTCATTCTCATCTCCGTTCATACGTATGATATATGGAGTTGCCTAAAATTTTATGTAATTAAAAAAACAGAATATATATTCCATCATTGCTAGATCGATCCGTATGGATCGATGAAAAAATGAGCCAATAATGGGATTCTTCGATAAACAGGAAACTTAAGATTAAAATGCTCCGGGATGAAAATGAGGGGATGTTCACAATACCCGGATTTAGCCAGATTCAATTTGAGGGATTTTGTAAGTTTATTAATCAGAGTTTAATGGAAGAATTTAATAAGTTTCCAAAAATTGTACATACAGATCAAGAAATTGAATTTAAATTATTTGTGGATTCATATCAATTTGTAGATTTGTATGGTAGTTTTTTTGTTACTTTGTATGTATATATGTTTTCTATGGATGCTTTTTTGAGATGGATGGATATCTTTTTTGGATGGACGTGCATTGTATGGATAATTTTTTGTTATTTGTATGAAAGCCGGCGATTGTGGTCACTTTTTGTTATTTTGTATGGATGGGTGCTTCTGAAAATGTTGTATATGCAGAGATTGTATGAAGTGTTGTAGGAAAACATGGATCTATACAGGGATGGATGAATTTACATGATGTGTATGTATACAACATGGACAGGTTCATTGGTGTATGGGATGGGACATGTTCATTGTATAATATTCTGTATATGTGTACGTTTGTACAGGTAAAAAGTTTTATAAAACTTTTAAACTTTTTTTTTTATTTTTAGCTGGCAGAAAGTCGGACTGTAAAAGTCCGACTTTCACAGAAAGTCGGACTTGTGAAATCCGACTTTATATACAAGTCGTATCTTTTAACTACGACTTTAAAGTCGGAGATATCCTCCGACTTGCCTCCCAGAAGCCGGCCTCTGGGGGCTTTCTGGGGGGATTCAAGTCGGAGTTAAGAACTCCGACTTATATTCAAAGTCGGATATAACAGCTCCGACTTAAAAGTCGGAGATATCCTCCGACTTGCCTCCCAGAAGCCGGCCTCTGGGGGCTTTCTGGGGGGATTCAAGTCGGAGTTCTTAACTCCGACTTATATTCAAAGTCGGATATAGAAACTCCGACTTTAAAGTCGGAGAAATCCTCCGACTTGCCTCCCAGAAACCGGCTTCTGGGGGCTTTCTGGGAGGATTCAAGTCGGAGTTCTTAACTCCGACTTATATTCAAAGTCGGATATAGAAACTCCGACTTTAAAGTCGGAGAAATCCTCCGACTTGCCTCCCAGAAACCGGCTTCTGGGGGCTTTCTGGGAGGATTCAAGTCGGAGTTCTTAACTCCGACTTATATTCAAAGTCGGATATAGAAACTCCGACTTTAAAGTCGGAGAAATCCTCCGACTTGCCTCCCGTAAACCGGCTTACGGGGGCTTTAGGAGGATTCAAGTCGGAGTTCTTAACTCCGAGCTTATATTCAAAGTCGGATATAGAAACTCCGACTTTAAAGTCGGAGAAATCCTCCGACTTGCCTCCCAGAAACCGGCTTCTGGGGGTTTTCTGGGAGGATTCAAGTCGGAGTTCTTAACTCCGACTTATATTCAAAGTCGGAGATAAAAACTCCGACTTTTGCTTTCTCCGACTTTAAAATCGTGTTAAAAATTACCGACTTTATTTTATGAAAAAGTCGATGTTTAATTATCCGACTTATTCATAAGTCGGAGTTGGAAACTCCGACTTTGGTCAAACTGCGTTAGTTCCGCAATTTTAAGTTTTACCGCGTTACTTTTATAAAATAAAAAAAAACTACGTTATTTAAAAAAAAAACTCCAGGGCGGCCAGCCCGGACCGACGTCGATCCGCCTCCACCACGGAGATCACCAGCCCCTGAGACCAGACCACCTGCAGGTACACGTGAAGGGCGGTGCCCGAGACGGCGACGGCGGCGCACACGGCGACCGCCGCCGCCGATCCGCCGGAGACGAGGACCGGAAGACCGGCCAGCAGGAGCAGCAGAGTCGAGTAGCCGAGTCCCAGGAGGATGACGTAGAGCCCGGTGATCAGGGCGCCCTTCCACGTCCTCCCCATCCCGGCGAGCAGGTCCCCGGCGGTGACCTGCTCTCCCGGCCGGCTACCCGCCGCCGCCAGCGCCCGGAGGACCGCAAAAACGAATAGCAGAGACAACAGGCTCGAGACGATCACGGTGGCAACCTCGACGCCGGCGAGGCCCCGGACGTCCCGCATCACGGCGGCGGCGAGCTTCAGGAACTCGGGGCTCCCCGGATCTGCAGTGCTCACCGCGATGGCCTTGGCGACCAGGTCCCCGGATAAAGCAGTGACGGCGAGGTAGAAGCCGGAGAAGATGAAGGCGAAGGGGAGGAGGAAGAGGAGCAAGATGGAGGACACAGGCTTCCAGCTCCTCCTCAGGAGTCCGGCGCCGTCGCGGAGGATCCCGATGAACGACGACGGTGGCCGGGCCGCCGGGCCGCCGCCGATCTCAAGCAGCTTGTTCCCGTTCGCCATGGCTCTGATGTACCCACGTACGGTCTTTCTTCTCCCCCGCCGGAGCAGCTCCAAGGAAAGAACAGGCAGGCAGACATACATATATACATACATATATATATAGAAGAAGAGAACATAATTTCCATGTACATGACATCATTCCGATATATCTTAACAACTTAGGTGGCCTTTGAATAAATGCTCTAAAATTTGGATATTTAAAATGTTTCGTTTTATGTCTTATTCAACCTCTAAACTTAAAATTTTCGGATTAATGCAAAACAAACGACATGAGAGATGAAATTAATATTTTAAATATTTTGTGCCTTGCCACATTCCTTCATGTCATGCTATATACATACGCCAATGGGGTTTTAGCAACATGATAAAAACGTCTTTTGTACAGAAATATATATATATATATATTATGAAAAAAAACTTGTCGGAATAATGCTCGGAATAAAAACGTAATTTCGCAGAGAGTTTCCATTCTTAGATAATAAAAAAAAGTGAGACCTCTTTTTTTTTGTTTTCTCTTGTGGTCTTTTATCTTCTTTTTATAATGCGTGGTCCCAACTTGATTACATGATATTGGAAAACTCAAGCTTTAATTTGTTGTCTCAGATTTATTTTATCTATAAAATATAAAAACAATGTTATAACTCAAATCCCATGATAAAGTACTTTATATATGTTGCTCAGTCCATATTTTCAAATGGCTAGGAGATCAGTCATGCAGCAGCCCTTCAAAAAAGAAAATAAAATAAAATAAAAGTATGACTCATCTCTGCACAATTAATGGACTGATTCAAACTTCAAATTCAAGGCAGATGGGTGAGATTTATGTCTCTCCTGATCCACACCTAAAGAGAGAGATAAAGACATTGCCAATAATTTAACTTTCTCAACCACAAAAAAAAATCTTATGGGGTGTTTGGTTGCATGATAATTTTTTGTACACTTTCATGATAAAAAATTATATTAAAATAAAAAGTGCACCAACTCATGACATAAAATTATCATGTTTGGAGGGATGTGATATAACAAAAAAGAGTAACTACCATTCATGACCAAACAAAGTGGGGGACCACAAGAAAAAAGAAAGAGGTGAGACCCTCTTTTTTGTTTAAGAAGAAAATTACTTTCAAAACATAAAATTGTCAAGGTTGTCAAACACCTCTTTTAACAAGTTTTCTTATAATTTTTAAAAATTAAAATAAAAACCTCTATTATCATGCAACCAAACATCCCATTAATGTGTGTTTCTGAGATCATGTAATGTGACATGACAAATTGACAGGTATTAAACTATGGTGTGAGTTCTGAGCTGTACCTAATTTTCAGGAGTTTCTAGAGAATTTGGAGATAATGTATTTTAAATGGCTCAAAAAAGAAAAGAAAGTAGAGACACTCTCCACCCACGGTATTGACAAGAATGGATTGCGCATTGACCCCAAAAAAATTCAAAATATTCTAACTTCCCTTTCAATTTAGAGGGGGAAGAGAAAATGACCATTTTACCTTGAACGATGCGTTTGCGGAAAAGGAAACACCACTAGTTTTCAATAAAAATTGCCATCTCATTCTTTCACTTAAATACTTGCGTCACGGAATAAAATGACGTTAATGAACAATATTTTTTTGATTTTTGTGTTACTAAGACCCTGCTTGATAACACTATTCATCAATTTTAAAATTGATATTGATGGTAATTACTTGGAGGTGTTTGATTGATAGTATCAATTTTGAAATTTATAGTGCAAACAGAGCATGTAAAATAATATAAGTGTCAACTTGTATCAATTTTGATAATGATACTCTAATTTTTAGAAATATCAATATTAATACTACTATAATATTATTTTTGATACTCTAACCAAAGAGGCCATAACATCTCGTATATAATACTGACACTTTATATATCATACTATAACTCATCTGTTCATTTACAAACACATTATATTTTATCACTAATGTTTATGACATATTACTAATTCTTATCGTATATATATATATATATATTACTATTCGACCGAAACTCTATTACTAACTACACGGTATCAATTATTAAATATTTAAATATTTTAATAATTTTGTATATATATTACTAATCATTCACAAATATATTAATCTTCTGTGTATAATACTAACACATATTTAATATTAGTCACATACAATTAATCATTGATCCCGTGGGTCAACAATACAGACCATGAGTTAATAAATGATTATATGATTTTAAAATTTTTATGAGTTAATATAGATTTATCTTGAGAGTTAGTAATATATATAAATTGTTAGTAATACAAGTAAAATTTTATATTGCTGATTTTTTACGTTAACCCTTGATATAAATCAGTATTAACCAATAAAATTATAAAAAATAACACAAATAATTTTTAAATCATACTCTTCCAAAATTTCTAGTTATTACCTGTTTATATATATTATTAACACTTTACATGTATTACAAACAATAAATATAAGTTTATATTAACTCCAAAAAAATCATGAAAAATCATATGATTATTTATTAACTCACCACATGTATTACTAATCCACCCAATCACCTATTAATTATAATCACATAGGGTTAATATATATACACATGATTAATAATATATATGATTAAAAAGTTAACAATATATCTACGAGTTTGCTAATTGATAATAGGTAGTTAGTAATACAGTTTCGGATGTGACAAAAGCTAGTAATATATAACATGGGATGTAGAGAGTAGAGACTACATTGGTCTCCGGGGTATTTTCGGGACGTAAAATGTGACGGAAAGGGGGGTAGAGATTATAAAATTTGAACCGGATAAATTAGACATTATGTAAAATTGGACTGATAATTAAGTTGACTCGGTAAAATGCACAGTAAAATTATTTTTCTTTCAAAAAAAAAAAGAAGAAGAAAAAAATACACCGACGGATCGGGTAAAACATGACCAAAAAAAGGGTAAAACATGTCAGCATGACCACCTGTTGATGAGACATGGTTGACCGTTGAATGGTCAAAGATAAGACGGTGCTGACTTGCCATCCTCCTATAGGTCAATCGTACGTACGTACGTGTTGAGCTCATCAAGAAAAGGTCAAAGAAGGGAACTTCCTGGGTAGTTCTGCATGCGCAGGTGAAAGGGTCTCTTGGAATATGTCAACGGTCTCGGTCTCTTTCATCTTTGAGGCAAATGATAGTGAAATATAAATATATATATTTATATATATACAACAATGGTTATAAATTGGAGCGTTTACTCTTCCTTTTTTTTCAAAAATTAAACATAACCAGATCAGACTCTCCAGTCGAATAAAACCGATTTAATTCAACTTAATTGGATTTAAGATCAAAATTTAATAATATACTTAAAAAATATTACACAATATACTGTGATCTGAATTTTGTTTGGATATTTTGATTGTAATATTTTATTGTATTCTGATTTAATCGAATTTAACGGTTAGCCAGAAGAGACGATAAATATTTGAAGAATAAATATCGATGGCGATTGTATATCTAATCTTTAATGACGGCAAGACAACCAAACATAAAAAAATATATATAACCTGTTCCTGTTGTGTCTCCGCTTTCATATTCACGTTTATTTCTAAAATAAATGCAATGAAGGGGAGACAGAGACAAATGAAGCAAGCTAGCATCCTTCAATTCCCACAATTCTGAAAGTATTTTTCTATAAGGTATACTTAGTTGTACGAAAAAAATAGTTTTTGTTATAGATTTTTTTGTAACAAAAGTTATTTAAAAATGTGTTCACAGTCATTACAAAAATATGTCTGTGTAAATAATTTCTTCTTTGGCCAACAAATATGAGATCTTTTTTTTTGTAAATTATACATGATTTCCACTCTAGCCAGTAGCCATCTTGTTTAGTCAAAAACATGATAATTTCATGCCTTTAGTGATCTTAAGTTTTATTCTAATATATAAATTTATAGCAAAAAAATATGAAAAATTATCTTCCAACCAAACTTACTGCATATGTTTTCCATACAAGAGTACTCCACATTTTTCCGTTGACTTCTACTTTCCGTAGAAGAAATTGGCGATCAACTCTCCCGGCTAGAGCTGTCAACGAGCCCATTTCGGGTCGGATCTTCCAAGATCCGAACTCGAATCCGATAAGGGATTCCGAATCCAATAACAGATCCGATAAACTATTGGATTTCGAATATGGATCTATACCTGAATCCGAAAATATTGTCGGGCGGGGACCGCTTATCGACCGTGTGGGCATTATGCTACGACGGAGCCATGACATTCCTGGAGGAGGAGTTTCGGCTGCTGCTAGAGGGCTGTGGAGGCCGTGACCATGAGAGCCACCGCAGGCCGGAGATCATCATTTGTCGTCACGAGAACTGAGAGCTTGAGAAGCTTGAGGAGTGAGGGCTGGCCGAGGGACAGAGAGATATCGGGTCCAACCGCCCTTGATTTGATTTTAGTATATAATCTCCGTTTCGGGTCTCCACCAAATCGGGATGTCCAGAATCCGAAACTAAACGTATCTCGAACCATCAACGAACCATCGAGAACCTAATTTACGTATTGGATTCTCATATCGAGTTGCCTATATCTGTTTACAGGTTTACCCCCGGCAACACCGGGGGAAGAGAGATTTTTATAAAAACAAAGTAGTATTAATGTTTCTTCAAATTCATGGCTGAAGAAACTATACATGAAGATTGACCTCAGGTCTTGCATGCCGTTTGATTTGACCTCAGGTTTGCGGAAGAACTCCGCCCTAGGGCTGAAAAAGGAAATGGATGAAGTCAGTTTATTGATTCGAACCCCCACAACTTTTTAATGAAAAAAAAGGTTGACCCAATTTGACCAGTTTTATCCGTATATTATATTGATTATATATACTTGTTACAATACATCTGGGATAAATAATATGACTATATAATATAAAAATATAGTTATCACTTATAAATAAGTATTAATCTTAATATTATTTTTATCCTATTTCTATAAATTAATAATTTATGTTAACCTATAGAAGTGTAGGTGGGTTGGGCTTGGGCTTAAGTTTGGACTGCCCAGCCCAAGCCCAAGTAAGCTTATTGGGCTTGGGTGCTTGGGCTTGGCGCCCAAGTCCAAGAAAGTTCATTGGACCCAAGATATTCATTGGGCTACACATTACCTATCAATTTATCAAATTGATTTCATAAATTTAACAAACTTAAATATCAATTAAGTTCTTCACTACAAGTATTTAAAGTCTTTTTTATTTATAGTGTAATCAACAAAAAAAATATTTTTAAATAATTAGAATTAGTGATGATAATGTGATTTTAGTTTATTTTCATCAAAATACTTAATAAACCATGGCAAAAAATGATTATCTCTAAAATTTTTGTTATATTTTATTTCGTATTTGTTTGTAATTCCTTTTTTCTACTCATTTTTCTTTTTGCACTCTCCCTCTATATTTCTTTATCTACTCTTTCTAATATTTTCTATTTTCTTTCTCTACCTTTCTCAACCCTCTCTACCCTTTCTCACTCTACTATCTCTCAATATTCTCTTTCAATATTTTTCTCTCTCAACACTTTTTATCTTTGACTTTTAACTACGAGAAGCTAATGAAGTAAGAATCCAACTGACTGATGTAGTTTATGTTGTTGATACAAATACCAGCCTTAAAGTTAATTGTGTGTTAAGTATGTGCATTTAAAAGAACACTTGAGTTGTAAAAAACATAAATCCAATTATCATAAAAACCAACAAATTAAAATTTTAATACAATGAAAAAAATCCAAATATCATCAAAATCAAGTATGTTTTTATAAACAACAATTAAATTTTAAAAATACAATAATTATTATGTAACAGTAAACATAAAATTATTGTAATGTGGTAGGAAGAATGTGCACAAAGTTTAATTTCAAAATCCAACTAACCGACACGTTTTATATTTTAGGTTGCTGATACAAATCTAGTACGATAAAAGTCAAAAAAATTAAGATATACCTTAATAACATTAATCAAAATCAAACCGTGGCCGTTTGCCACCGGCGTTAAATAGTTCAAACGCCTCCTTGAACAGTAGAGAATTGATAAGAAGCTTGGCATCTTTGACCTCGTGCACACACATTTGCTCCTTTGAAGCTCACTCCAGAATTTCTGGAAATTATCTGGGTCTAGCCTAGGGGTACGTGTAATCGAGCCGAGCCGAGTCGAGCACTCGAGCAGGGCACTGTTCGAGCTCGGCTCGTTCGATTATTTAGTTGTTCGAACTCGGCTCGATACTCGACGAGCTTTCGAAAATATTGTTCGAACTCGGATCGATTTAAGCTCGACGAGTTCGAGCTCGGCTCGTCGAGCTGCTCGTTTATGTAAACGAGACAACTTAGCTCGGATTCGATTCGAACTCGTTTTTAAGTTCGAGATTGAGCTCGTTTACTTAAAATTAGAGTTCAAATATTAAAAAAATATTTTAAATTATTATTTAAACATAAAAATGTAATTTTACATAATATTAAAAATATAAATATATAATAAATATAATATATTTTAATTTAATTATTTAAATAAATAACTAATCGAGTAATTAATCGAATACTTAATCGAGTATTTTATCGAACACTTAAACGAGCTGTTCGTGAACTTATCGAGCCGAGCATGTCTCTGCTCAAACTCGACTCGTTTATAAGTCGAGTTTTTTTTCTCATCTCCTCGAGTTAATTTTCTTTTTTCATGAGAATTAAACAGGGTCTATTAATTATTTTCTTGTTGGCTGCAAAATAACTTTTGTATACATTTTCACGATAAATTTACGTATTAAAATAAATCTTAAGATCACTAAAATCACAAGATCATCGTACGTGTTTGGCAAGGTGGGATAACAAAAAGTGAGGAACATATGTAAATTTTTTTTTTGCAAAAAAAGAGACGAGGGATAACAAGAAACAACACAAAAAGATACCACTTCCTGAACAAACTCTACGGAATCAAAATTTTGTCAGGATATATTGTAAAGAGGACCTTTTTAAAAAAATTTAAAAATTATTTAGGAATGCAAGCAAACCTTGTCATTTTACTTTTGCCCCCCACTCCGTTCGTCCAGGTGGGGATCGGAATTAGGAAAAGGGCTCTCTCTGCTCTGACAGGTCAAACAGCATCCGAACACGTGCCCGCGTGGGGTCCCACCAGCACTAGGCACAAAGTGGACGCGATGGCCCACCACGTGAATACTGCCGGAGCGGCCATCCCTCCAGCCTAGCTGGCACCGGTCAACGGTCAACCCAAAATAAGAGCATATATTAACAAGAAAAAATATTTAATTTGATTAAGATATATTTATATGTCCGTCAAAAAGACCTTAAACGGACACCCATATCCAAATAAATGATGGGGTCCAGTTTGCCTCATCAAGCCTACCAGTCAGTCAGGTGGCCATCGCCCTTCGTCTCAGATTTGTTAACATGTACAATGTAATATAATCGGACGACGCAGTCCAGAAATTAACCTCTAAATTATTTTGATTTAGAAAAATTAAAAATTATAATAAGCCGTAATTTATAGATCAAATGAATCTACAAAAATAATAGACAATTCATATCAATTGAAAATAAATACTAATTTTGATTTACTGCATTACACGTATAATTTTGAAAAATATTAAAAAGATTTAGAATGATCTTTTTATCCAAACTATTTCAGTATACTAATCGAAATTTAAATAATAACATTAAAATGAGTTCTTCAAATCGGATCATAACATACATGCTAAAACTATTTTTGAAGTTCAATCAATTAATTAAATGCAACACTTTTTAACCATTTCACAAATTAACTTAATCTTAAAATGCACCAACTAATTATGACTTAACCAACTAATATAGTTTACATATACATGCCTTGATGCCGTTCTAGTCCATTTTATCTTAGTAGATTATATGTTTAACTTGGACACTGCGTATGTGTCATAGAATTCACTCTAATTAAATATTTATAAGAAGTATCCTATAATAAATTAAATCTCATAATACGTCTAGGTAGAATGTGATAAATAGCAAGTGCTCCGGATTATTCTAAATTATCCACTACCCATGGGACATGAACGAGGAGTAAAAATTTCATCACATAATATATCGCACCGCCAACTACATCTCACAAATAAAATCAAAATAATTACTCGGACAATTTCATATCATCAACAAGGTATGCATAATTACCGAATCAGATATGCAAGGCTATCTAAGTCATGCACCAAATTATAAAAATTATGCGTCTGCTCGGCGTGAGACAGTAAAGGGGGCAGTGGTTTTATCGATTGTTAAGTGATTATAATTTCAATTAAATCGAAATCATGGTCGATTGTGTTATATAAAGCAAAATAATACAGTAATTTTCGAAAAATTATAATATTTATTTTTATCAAAAAATATAAATAAATATTATATTATTAATTTTTTAATAAAATATATGTAAGTTTTTACATTTTTTACACTTGTGTATTATATTTTAGTAGTTTATGTATTTTATTTATCGTAACATTATTTAAATATTATTTTTTTAATAAAAATCATTTGATACAAAATTAACTATTTTTTATTTCGATTCAATGAACTATAAAAATATTCGATTCCGATAATTTGTAGAATATAGAAACATATCATACGGTTATGAATGTATCTACTCGTTCTTTATTCGCGGATATTCTATTTCAATGGGTAATAGTCTGTTTGGATACGTTTTTTTCCCCCACTTTTGACATAAATTTTAAAAATAGAAGAGGTGTCATATTTGGTTGCATTTTTTTCTTCTTTCTTTTTTTTTAAATTGCTGCACTCTCCTTCGTAATTCTCTTTTGAAAACAAAATAAGAAAGCACATGTTTTGTTTTTAAGACAGATGCAGGCGGAGCAACGAGCATACGGTCGACCAAAATTCCTTGCCCGGGGGGGTGCGGGGGTGGGGGAGCGCTGCCGGGGGGGGGGGGGGGGGGGGTTCGCGGGCGGAGGTGGGGGAGCGCTGCCCGGGGGGGCTTCGCGGGGAGCGCTGCCGCGCAGGGTGGGGGGAGGTGCGGGGGTGGGGGAGCGCTGCCGGGGGTGGGCCTTCAGGGAGATTCAGGGGGGGGCTTCGCAGGCGGTGGGAGGTGCCAGGGCGGGGGCCTTTGTCACGACCCGGATTTCAACATGCACAGCGGAAGATATTCCGGTGACATAATGAGGAAGGATATCGGTCTGGAACCAAATAAGAATAAAATCACAATCCAGATTCATAATTCCAAACTTTACAACTTATTAACATAATAGTCAAACATCTATTTAGACAAATTAAATACCAACATTGAATGAGTACTTCACTAGCTCCTCGGACTCCAAAACACCACTACGCTTCTGCTGCGCTAAACCTGCACTCCTGAAAATATTAACAACGGAAAGGGGTGAGTCACCACAAACTCAGTAGGACTTACATCCGAACTATCCCACTATAATAATGATTTCTAGCGATATACAATACCTAATAAGCCTAAAAATCAGATTTAATACATAGGGTGTAAACTAATTATATATCTTTAATTAAGTGATTACAAAGTCATTCAACTACCCCATATGATAACACGACTCCAAATGCATTAAAACCAACATACCCTACACATTAGGCTACTCTATGTATGCTCATAACACACACAACCTGACATAAAACCAATGACACATCTAGAACACTAAAGGAGGAAAGGATCCGGAGGAGGAGGCGGCAGTTCAGGAAGATTATCCGGAGGGAGAGAAAATTGGAAAGAATAAATGAGGAAAGTAGAATAATATAAATAAACTCATAATAAATATAATAACTATTTTTATTTAAATATTCTGGGTATTACAACCTTCGCGGGGGAGCGCTGCCGCGCAGGGGGGGTTCGCGGGCGGAGGGGAGGTGCCGGGGCGGGGGAGCGTTGCGGCGCGAGGGGGGGAGAGCACCGCTGCGTGGACTTTCGTTGGCCGCCGCCCCCGCCGAGCGGGGGGTGTAGACGATACTGCGGGAGAGCCTTCGCATCTCTGCGAAAGGAGCTCGAGAGAGTTTCGCAGAGTCGTTGGTTATAACCAAACACTCCTGTCTCATTTTTTAAAATTATGATAATTTTGCCAAACACCAAATAATTAAACTCTTTTGATTCTAAAAATAAAATTGAGAAGTTAAATGATCTTGATTTCAAAAACGAGGTTGTCTTAAAATTAAAAGTGCCTATAAATAGAGAAAAGACACCATTAAACGAGGAATGCGAACGCCCAACCACCCCCGCGAGCAAAAGAAGAGGGCCGCATTTAAGATGACCGGGCGGTGCCCACCAACCCCCGGCGGAGCAGCAGCGCCGCAGAGCGGCACAGCCGCACGCCACCGCAGCTGCCGGGCTCGCCGGAAAATCAGGTCCCGGCATTTACTCCCAACAGCCTGTAAGCGTGGCCACGCCACCGCCCATGGCGGCGCCGCCTCCGCCGCACAGACGGATTCGCGGCGGGCAGAGGGCGGGGGGGGGGGGGGGGGGGGGGGGGCAAGTGTCCTCTCCCTTTTGAATTTTGAATGCCGCATCCGCATGCAGCCCTGCCCCCAATCCCCACCTGCCGGAGGGGAAGCTTCTCTTCCTCCTCTCTATCACCAGGTGCCCTCTTCCTTCATTTCTTTTATAAAAATCCGATCTTGGCGATATTGAACGTGTTCTGCTCCGGGAGAACCTGCTCGGAACATGGTTGCCGTCTGCCGGCGGCGGCCATGTTGCGCGGCAGGTGGAGTATGGGTATCTCATCTGATTCGATTTTGAAGAAGAAGAAGAAAGAAGATCGCAGGAAGTTCTTCGCATTAATCGTTCGTTTAGATTATCGTGGTCTACACAATTTCTTCCGAACGGAAGGAATTCAAACATGAATCTTTTCTGAACAAGGAAACCGGGAAGCAACCAACTTGGTCGAGATGAACAGGACATTCGATCACAATCAGACGTGGCTCACCACTTTGTGATGCCTCCCCACGATCCACAGAAGCGTCCTCCTCGCGAACGACGGCGCCCGATCCTCCGTGCGCGGCGGCGCGCCGCCGCCGTCGTAGCTCCCCGCCTCCACGTCGAAGCTGCACTGGCTGGTCGTGTCGATCTCCGCGTCCGCCGTCCTCCTGCTGCTACACCACCACCCCTTGGCCTCCTCCGGAGCTTTCCCGCCCCTCTGCAATGGCAGCCGGAACGAGAACGCCCGCCGCGACCCGCCTTCGCCGGCCACGCCCTTCTCCTCCTCCTCCTCCTTCCTCGGCCGCCGCAGCCATGTCTTCGAGACCGAGGAGCTCTCCCTGTGCTGCTGTGAGTCGGCGCTCCCCGGCGGCTCGAAGCCCTTGAAGCCTTCCCTCTGCGAGTTGCAGTCGCACTCGGATATGGCACCACGGCGGCGGGATTTCATGGCGCCGGCGGCCTTCCTCGCCGGCGGCTTGATGGCCACATGGACGACGGATGCCTCGTCCATGACGTACTCGAAGGAGCCCATGGAGAAGCACCGCCGACCGTCCAGATTACCGTTGCTGGGACCTTCTTCGGCGGCGTTCCCGGCGGTGCTGCCGGAGTCCACGTTTCTGAACTTCCCCAGCTTGACGGCGACCACCTCCGTGGCCTCTGCGGTGCCTTCCTCCTTGGGTCCACCTTCCGCCGTCTTCTGCGCGTTGTCGCCGGCCGGCGACCGGTGCTCCTGATCATCCAGGGCGAGGCTGGACGCGGCCTGAGCTCCGTCGGGAAGGATCTCCCTGGAGCTCTCGCTGCCGGACTCGAGGACGAAGACGAAGGGGCTGCTGCGGCCGCCGTGCGCCGGGGAGGCGTCGGGGAGGAGGCTGCTGCGGCAGAGGGGGCAGGTGGAGTGGGAGAGCAGCCATGTGTCGATGCACTCGAGGTGGAAGGCGTGGCTGCAGCGGGGGAGAAGGCGGAGCTTGTCGTCGGCGGCGAACTCGCAGAGACAGACGGCGCAATCGAAGGGGTCCTTGAGGCCGCCGATGATGGCCTTGTAGAGGAAGACGGGGAGGGCGTCGATGAACGACTGGTCGACCCCGGCGTCGTGGAGATGGAAGAGCTGCTGCAGCTGGCCCTGGAGGACCGTGGCGCCGTCGAGGTCGTCGGGGTCTCTGCCGCCGGGTCTGAGGAGGAGGCGGACGAGGAGGTGGAGCAGGCCGGAGATGAAGAATATGATGGAGAGGATCACGATGATGAGCAGGATGCTGGGGCTGATGTCGCCGTCGAGGCCCCCGTGGGAGGGAGCCAAGCGCGCCCGCGGCGGCGGCGGCGGCGGCGGCGCACCGAGGAGTTGCGCGTAGGGCGAGCCTTGGCTGGCCTCCGGGGTCCACGGCCGGGCCATCCCTCCTATTCGGTTCAGATCACCAGGAAGCACACGCGCACGGCGGCGGAGAAGAGGAGGAGGAGGAGGATGAAGAGGAAGAGAGCCCGGGCATCTGATCTCTAACTAGCACCCACCTGATCTTTGTATCTCTAGCACCCCCGTCTGTGGTTGCGCGTTCTGCTGGACGGCGATGTACTGGACGTCTCTCGAGGCAGAGACCGGCTCTGCTCTGAGCTGCTAGGGCGAGAAGGAGGAGGAGGAGGAGGAAGAAGAAGAAGAAGACAGAGATGGAAAACGATCAAAAGGGGGAAGAATCAATAGAGGAAGGGACTGGGTTGGGGGAAGGGGGGGTTGTGGTTGTGGGGATCGAGCAATTAATATATCATGGCAAGTCTAATGGGGATTGGAAACTACCGCCGGCGAGTAACTGCACGCCATTGAATGCTCTCTCTCTTCTCTCTCTCTCTCTCTGTGCAGGGACAATAAGAAATATAGCAATGACCGGTGAGGTAGCCATCAATGGAGATCTGTCTGATTTACTTGCTCCGATCGCTGTCTTGTTTACGCGGGCGTGGCAGCTGCAGGGAGCCGAGGGTGTGAACTGTTAAAAGGTTTGGAAAGAACTTCTTTTTTAGTTAGCGATTGAATCGATCCAGTTTACTCGGGTTTAACTTGGTTTGAGATCAAAACAAAAGATAAATAAAATATTTAAGATAGTGTTTGTTAAATCAAATCGGATATTCAAATCTGAACCCAAATCGAACCAAACTGGATGGAGTCACTGGACGGAGTCGGGCCGTCCGCCGTGAGCCCTACCGCTCGAGGCCGAAAGACCTGCCCCCTCTCTCCATGGGGGGGTTGACTTTGCAGAAGCTTGGGCGACCTGCCCCCCCCCATTAATTCCGCCCTAGTGCAGCCGAGCTCCAACGTCTCTCTCTCCATCGTCGTCGTCTTCCTCCCTCCCTCCTGTCTCCGTGATGAGGGGGGTGGGGTGGCAGGAGGTTTCTCCGTTCTTTTCCTAGCTAGGTTTGGAGGTGCAGAGCTTGAGACCGAGCGCGCGGCAAGGCAACTGCTCAGCTCGATGGGCTGCGAGATGAAGACGAAGGGAGCAGGCCGAGAGGGGAGAGGTCCGGGTGGGTGGTTTCATGGCGGTCGGTCGGCGCGTGGGTGGGGGGGCGTTGACGCGGAGATGGCCCTGCCGGCCACCGGAGATGCGCTGTGGTCTCTTTCTCTCTCTCTCTCTCTCCGCGTGTCCGCAAAAAGATGCCGCCGTGGTGGATGAGATAGATCGGTAGAAGGGTACTGCGGAGATTTCGGAACTTATTTGGATCAAATAATTACAAAACTTATAAGTCATTAATGCATCCGGTTAATCGGCCGTCGGGATGCAGGCATCATATAATACTAGTTAAATTAACGTGCTTCGCACGTGTTCGGTTAGATTAAAGATATTTTTAAATCAAAGAAACATTTGTTATCAAGTTCGATAAGAACTATACAACGAATAAATTTTACAATGCATCAATTTTACATTGGTTGATTAACTATTCAACTTCTTCGTATAAATAAACATTTTCATAGATAAAAAAGAACATAGATGATTCTCTCTCTCTCTCGTACATACACATGCAACACCCAACCCAGTAGATCATACAGCAACATGTTAAAGAAGGAAAACAGAACAAAATAACCAGCAGCAAGATGCCAAGCACAAGAACCATCACAGGAACACGGGTAGGTAGATGCAAGAAAATCCTGTTGCAGAAAAGCTCAAACGGACATGGCAAGAAATGAAACCCTTCAGCAGAGAAAGATGAAGAGATGGGAAAAGGAAAGGGTACCCGTTGTGTCTGGGGAGCAGACAGCCAGATCCCGGTTTCAGCGAGGTGATGGGCGGGAGCTGCAGATCCCAGTCCTTGTCGACGGACGGAAACTGGACAACAGCTTCATGTACGTCTCGTAGGTCGCCGCCGACCCCATCAGCCACAGCTTGCCGGGGTTGCCGTGCACCATCTTCGTCAGCTCCGACACTACGTAGCTCACTCGGTCCAGCCCGTCCCCGCAGTTGCCTTCCCCGACCACGTCCACCATCCCCTTCAGGTCCCCGAAGCTAAGAATGATGCCCCGAGATGAGCCGCACTCCTCCGCCGCCAGCCAGAGCGCGATCTCGCTGAACCTGGAATCCAGCCACGGCCTTTCCCGGCCTCCCCCGAGGAACTCCGCCACCTCCTTCTCGATGCTGAAGAACTTGATCCCCCGGACCTCGGACGGGAAGGCGGTCCACTTCTGCCTGCCAACTGCTCGTTCGAAGTCCCGGGCGGCATCGCTTGCGCCGACGCCGACAAGCAGGGGGGTTCCGACCCTGCTTCTTCAAGAGGACATCTGCCACGCGCTTGCAGTTGTCGTCGACGCCGTCGTAGGAGAGGGGCTGGTCGGCGAAGGGGAGGCCCAAGCAACTTGGGGTCAGGTCGGACTCGTCGGCGTCGAGGGAGAAGTTGCAGAGGAAGAGCGGAGGGCAGCGGGAGGCTCGAGGGAAGCGGAGAACGGACGGCGGCGGGTAGCCCGTCCCCGCAGTTGCCTTCCCCGACCACGTCCACCATCCCCTTCAGGTCCCCGAAGCTAAGAATGATGCCCGGAGATGAGCCGCACTCCTCCGCCGCCAGCCAGAGCGCGATCTCGCTGAACCTGGAATCCAGCCACGGCCTTTCCCGGCCTCCCCGAGGAACTCCGCCACCTCCTTCTCGATGCTGAAGAACTTGATCCCCCGGACCTCGGACGGGAAGGCGGTCCACTTCTGCCTGCCAACTGCTCGCTCGAAGTCCCGGGCGGCATCGCTTGCGCCGACGCCGACAAGCAGGGGGGTTCCGACCCTGCTTCTTCAAGAGGACATCTGCCACGCGCTTGCAGTTGTCGTCGACGCCGTCGTAGGAGAGGGGCTGGTCGGCGAAGGGGAGGCCCAAGCAACTTGGGGTCAGGTCGGACTCGTCGGCGTCGAGGGAGAAGTTGCAGAGGAAGAGCGGAGGGCAGCGGGAGGCTCGAGGGAAGCGGAGAACGGACGGCGGCGGGTGGAGGATGGCGAATTTTATGTCGTAGCCACGAAATCCGGCCTCGCCGAAGACACGGCTCACGATGGGGTCGTCCAGGATCGACAGCAGCAGCTGCTGCTACCCCACCTTGACAACAGACATGGACGAGTTGTTCTGCTGCTGCTGGTAATGCTGGTAGAGGTGGAAGGTGTCGGGGTTACGTCGCTGGTTGGCCTGGGAGCGCTTGATGGCGGCCATGAGTGAGTTGGAGACGAGCGGCTCCGTCTCCGCGGCCTGCGGCTGAGCATCGCCGGTGCCGCCGGAGGGCGGACCGGAGGAGACGGTCGAGAGCAACGGCGAAGCAGAGCTCGAGGGCCTTGAACTGCAGGCGGGGGGAGTAAGCGGCGCTCCGCGCGCGGGAGAGGGCGTCCCGGAAGAGGGACGAGGAGGAGGCGGGCAGGGAGAGCAGTCCGGAGACCACGTGCAGCGACGTGGTCTGTGCGTGTCCCCGTCGCCGGGCTATGGCCACGGCCTCGTCGAGCGCCGCAGCCGCCTCGCCCGCCAGGCACAGTCGCGCGGCGCTGACCGCCGTCGGCATCGCCTGAATATGCCCCCCCCTCCTCGGCAAATTAAATAATCGCGACGGCGGAGACGATAATTATAAAATGAGGCGGCGGACGAATAGAATAATACGGAGCGGAAGAAGCGGAGGCGGCGGAGGAGCGGCTGCTCCTGCACTACCGATCTGGAACGAGACGGCCGGGGAAGTAAAAAAGAATTCTCTTTGGGCGAGGAGAGCGGGAGGGTGGCGGTGGCGGCGGCGGCGGCGGGGAGGAGACTCCATCAAACACCTTCGCCGCCTGCTCTTCGAGCGTATTTATCGATCCCCATGGGGGAGCGAGGGCGGCGGAGGCGGTGGACTTTGCTGCATCAGAAGGAGAAGAGGAGAGGATTTTGCGGTGGTGGAGCCTCATCGCAGAGTCAATATTCCGTTAATACCATTAAACAGGGAACATCGTCGCCTTTCTCTTCCTTTTGGGAGGAATCGAAAAGATGCCCAGGCCACCGGTTAGATTATTGCTTGAATCTGGGCCGTCAAGTGGCAGCGACCGGACGGCGAAGGAGGGGCCACCACCTTCGGTTCCGGCCCCCCCGAGCCCGACGGCTCCTCCTCCAGCACCGAACGACATCCTCGACGGAGGATGCGGAGGAGATGGCGAGCGCGCAGGTTTTCCCGGCCGAGGGAGTGAATGGGAGGACTCGCGAAAGTCGATCAAACGGTGCAAGATGGAAGAATCAAACAATCGCATGGTCTAGGATGGAAGGACGAAAAAAGTCGATTCCCTCTTCTATATACTAGGTTAGATTTTAGCGGTCTTAGCAAGCTCAGACTCAATTCTCTCTCTGATCTTGTTGTTCTGGTTCCGACGTATTTTCGTATTTTCCCAAAAATACTATCGTGATGGAATAGAAACATGCAGATTATAAAAATGAGGTTGTGTGCGCGTAGGTGAAAATAATGGCGATAATAAAATTTTATAGCGATTTTATCGAAGTTTAGTAATTGTATATGATTTATTTGATTCTTATATATGTGAGATATATTTGGAAATTAGAATCTAATGGACATAATTTCAAAGACCTCTGGGATGTTTTGTTTACAAATAAAATTAATATATGGTGTACTTAAAATTATAAAAATGGAATCAAAATTGAAATAAAATGATATTAAATTAATTGAGATTAAAATTAAAATATCTTAACTCTTATCATAATGAATCAGAATGAGAAAGTAAATAATCTTATCATCCAACCCGACCCACTTGCGGCACTGACAGATATTAGATCAGATGGATGGATGCTAACAAGAAGGCTGGACTTGCCATCTTGCATATATATTAATTAAACATCTCGTATCTAGGGGTGGGCACAAAATGGTTCAAACCGAGAAATCAAACCGAACCAGCCCATTCGGTTCGGTTTGGTTCAGTTTGGACCCCGTTGCGGTTTGGTTCGGTTTGGAAACTCTCTAAACCGATTTAAATCAAACCAAACCGTTTAAACCGATTTAATCAAAAATATATATAAACTATTATAGTATTAATAAAAATAATATTTTTATAAATTTTATAATAAAATAATAGTTATTTTCATTATTTTTTAATTAAAATGTAGTATATATGTGTAAAAAATAATTAATTTAAATATTTTTATTTATTTTCGGTTTAAACCGAACCAAACCGAACCAAACCGATTCGGTTTGAGAGGGTGAATCGGTTTGGTTCGGTTTGAAAAAAAAATGATCTAAACCGGAATAAACCGAACCGTGCCCACCCCTACTCGTATGCATGACCATATTGTCAAATCCCTGGACTATTTTTATTGCGTACATGCCCTCCTATACAGAACATATTTTAAAAATGCAGTTAACACAGGTCGAGTAAGGTGGAGGCTCTTTTTCTTGATGAATGTGGGAGAGAGAGAGAGAGAGAGTCATTAACTTGGACAAGAAACTATTTAAATCAGTACTGATTATAACAAAAAAAGGGGCATCTTCAAAGTTGGGGCCACCCATGATTTGGTTCTGGGTTCCTTTGATGCTCTAAATCCTTTGTGGGTTGCTGGCTGCCGGCCCAATTTTTTCTGACACTACTTATCTTGGGTTTCCCTTTCGGAATTGACTTGGGATTAGGTCCATGACTTGTTTACTTCAAGCCCCTCTCTCTCTCTTTCTCTCAATATATATATATATATACTCTATCTATCTATATATATAGAGAGAGAGAGAGAAGAGAGTCTCCTTGGGAAGCAAAAGAAAGTCATTATGCTACAACGAGTGGAACACAATTTAATGATTTTGCAACTATCTAGATAGGGTGATCAAGAGTCTAGAAGAGTGCCGACCGGTCACTGGTCCACGTTATTAACAATCAACAAACCTCTCTCCAACTAGGATTACTTTTAGACCTATATTCTATGAATAAAATGCATGAGATTTAACTTGGATTAACTTAATTTGATTTAGCCTAAAAAATAAGGATAAAACGAGGGATTAGTCATCCCATCTTGAGATATTTTATCTTTAAATTCTTTTCGAGGCGGGATAACCATCCTATCTAATACATTGAATATTTTATATTATCATTTATGTATTATTTATGATATAAATTTAAATTCTAGATTAACAATAAAATAATTTATACGTATCAATATTAATTTTAAAATTAATAATTATATATTATATCAACCATATGATAAAGATGTTCTCTAAATATATCTTAACTCAAATCAAACACAACGGGGATAAAAATAGTCACGGAGAGTAACTTATCCTTATTACCATCAATTTTATCCAAATACCAAATGGGGCCTTAACATTAATTTATCTAGTGCTCTAGCTAGCAAGTGCAGATCCAAATCAGTTCTTATTTTATCACTCGTTGGCTTATATATGCATGCCTGTTAAGAATTTTTAGATTGAATTTGATAGTGTTATTTGGACTCATGAAAGCAGTTGGAAATTAATGATGCTATCCACATTGAAAGCAAAGCATCCTTGACATCAAAAGGCTTGATACCGTATCCAAACACATCATATTTGGTTAATATTTGTAGAAGATGAAGTATCCATATCAAATTTTACATTACATGCCATATTTTATCTGTATCAAGGCTTTTAATATTGATATCGATAATTTATTATTTAGTTATAATTTTTATTACCGTTAATTTCAAAATTAATAATGATAAATATATTCAAAACAACTATCAAATAGGTCTTTAACCACTGCCTTGGGTTTTCCCCCTCCACCTCCGGTTGCTTCGCCAAACATTCAACCCCTCAAATATATATGTCACCATCCTCCGAAGATTACTGTGTTCAAAAGTTTTCTAAAACTTGGATTTTTTTCCCTCACCTAACAGGGTGTTTACGTGCAGAATACATTTTGTGTATTTGTATGACAAGAATCATATTAAAATAAAATATAAGCAAGTTAAAGACATGACGTTACCATGTTTGGTGGGTCGTTATATATAACAAAAAGAGTGAAGAGCATATATATATATATAATTAAACAAAATCGTTTCCTTATCCATTTAACAAAAGGACTATTACGATTATTCCGTTGATCAAAATTATTTATTCGACAAGCCAATAATAAAAAAAATTACAACCTCCGATTCACCTGCACTAGATACGTTTTCGAATGTCAAAAATACCCATACAAAATAACATTTCGTTCGCTGGACATAGCCGTGGGCGCTTATTTATGTGGCTTGTCTCGGCACCGTTGGGAGATTGGTGGTACAGGTTTTTGAACGTTACTCGTACCAATTTTTTTCTTTCGGACCAGATTACATGGAGTGAGATCTCAGCGATCTCGTTTTTCTACCCCCTTGATGAGACCGAGATCTCGATGAGATGACATTTCATGATCTTAATATATATTTCTCTCTTTTTGGTAGCTTTTAAAAGAGAAAAACAATAAGATATGACAATCTACATCTAAGAAAAAAAATCCAACCAGGTTGCCTGAGCTCCCTGTCCCACACTTATACATGACACATACTTTTTTTTGGTTGCCATATCTCTCAAAACAATGACAATTTCATATCCTCGGCTAGTTTAAAATCTATTTTAATATAGAGTTTTAACATGTATACAAATTTATTGTTAAAAAAAAAACAGTTGGATCGACAAGTAACTCTACTCAGCTCTTTTAAAAAAACTAAATATAATTCATTTGACCAGAAAAACCAAATTTGAGCTGTTACAAAGGAGTTTGAGCGGACTCACCGGCGAGTAACTCGCTTGCATACTCAGTTAATTACTCGATTAAATAGTTATCTTATAAGTTTAACACCTATCTAATCATCATAAGATGCCAATCAAAGTTTAATTTAATTTGAGTACCCGAGTCAACCATCACGGTGGGACCGCACAGGAGGCACCACGAGACATTGCTATGGTTTATCGAAATCGGAATTGAAATCGAACGATGTTTGTTTCCGTTTATCCGATTTGGATAAAAGATAGATTTATATAAAAAAGATTAATCAGATTTAAATTAAATAAATCATAGAATATGACGTAAGTCAGCAAGTGGGGATTCTCCGCACGACAGCGCAACCGTCATCCTTGCCCTGTTAACCACAGAGGAGTCGTGAGGCGGAGGCTGCAGAAGTCAGAAGAAGAGCTGCGTCCGACATGGCCTCTTCCTGCACCGCCCCCCCCTGCGTCCGCCTCCTCCCGCAGCTCCTCCGTGCCCTCCCGCCGCCCAGCCGGCAGATCTGCTCCCTCTCACCCGGCGCCGCCTCAAAGCACGTCTCGTCTTTTATTATCTCCCCGTCCCGCGTCGCTGCCAGCCGAGTGGACTCGCCCCGGTGCGCCGGACCCCAGCTATGCGAGCACGAGTCTCTGTCCGTGGATTGGGGCGCCCTCGCGATCGCGGACGCCCGCGCCGACGACGAGCTCCGGGCCGCCGTCCGCCTCCGCGTCCGTTCCTTTTACGAGTTCAATCAGTCCTTTAACATCGAGGTGAGAGGCTTGAGTGAGGGAGCTGGCCTATCACCTGCGGCAATCCGTCGATTTCTCGTGCTGCCGCTCTGCTGATGGCACCTGTTGTTCTGTCAAGTTGTGTTAGGGACACAGAGAATATGTGGTGGATAGGGAGTTTGAGGCGTTGAAGGAGCGCATTGCTGGAAAGAAGACCGAATTCCGGAGAGTTTCTTGCATTAATGCGACGTTGCCGTTGACTAACTCGTTGAGCTCCGCCGGCGATCTCTGTGTCTCTTGTGGGGTACGTTCGAGTTATCAAGCATCACTATTTCTCAAATTGTCAACTATGTGGATATTCGTCGCATCAGGTTGCTACAGTTGAGCTCCAGGATATCTTTGCGAAGTGTTTTCATTTCTATGGTTCTCATCAAGAGACTAGACTTGTGAATTGCTGTCTAACCTGCTGGATGATGACTTCTATATGTCAGCCATGCTCACCGCGCCTGGGCATACATTTGATGGGGGGGAATAACCAGAGCTAAGACAATCAAGATTATGGAAACAAGTGTGACCCTTGCACTCGTTTTCTCTCTCTCTATTAGTTTCTGAAAATTAATATTTCACCAGTGCTGAATAGACGAAGAGGTGGACCCAAGTTAACTTGGCATAGACGTATCCAGTATGACTTGAATGAACTAGGCATAAGAGAAGAGTTAGTGGAAGAGTTAGTGGAAGATCGTGGTGAATGGAAAAGACGAATCCACGTAGCCGACCCCAATTATTTGGTACTAAGGCTTTGAGTTTGAGTTTGAATATTTTGCCACATAAAGCACAAAAGTTAATAGAGTTGTTCATGAGGACGATAATTACTGTACATTGTCTTCTTTGCTCGCAATAAGAAAGAAATATGGATATCTTTTTATTTTAATAAGCTTTGTGCCATGTACTAGGAAAGCTATAGTTATGCAAGATTGGGAGTGAGGACTAAGTATATTTAACTATGTAAACCATTCCCGATTAACTGTTTTATCTATCCATGTTTTGACTGTGGAATATGAGTGTTAGGGGATTCAACTTTTGAATAAGGATAGACCTATGTCTTAACCCGCTATCACACCTAGGCTAAATTTGGAAGAGTTAGGAGACACTAGAGACATGCCTCAATTTACCTCTCAGATATGGCTTAGTCCCCTGACCTGAACATATTCAATCCCAAATTTACAAGCCAACGATTGGTGCATTCAGTAGGCTTCCTCCCCCCATCACTGGTTAGCCAAAATAAAGCATGTGAGTATTTATGATTATCAAGTAATAAACTCAACATATTCCATATAATATACTAATGGCTCCTCTCTATTGAATTACTCAAACTCCAAAAGCCATCCTTTCGATTTTAAATTGCTTTGAAAAACCAATGTCAAAACTTTCAATAACATGTAAGTCTGTAACTAAAATTATGCCAAAAAGGGCAGACGGGTTGACATATTAAATAAAATGAATAAATACCCAATGGTGCAGTGTATAAGTAAACATGTCTACTAACAATGTAAAATCTTTTCTGAAAGAAACTATACCGAACCAATCAATTGAATATCTGTTTTTCTGTTTTTATTTAGGAAGTTCTGGGTATATGTAGTCCCGCTGCCCTGGATTTAAAATCTAGTCTGGAATGTTGAAGTTCGCATTACACAACATCCTTCCAGAGAAGAAATGTTCATCCTCAGAATGATCACAATCTTGTAAACTGAAATAGCATTCTTAAATATGTCTCTTTAAACTCTAGCAAAGAATTGGAACTGGGATAAGAATTGCAACTTTTCTGTCATATTAATGGTCCAGATGATGAGTCCAGGTGGAGTGGTGATTCCTTATTGCCATATTATTTTGAATGAAAAATATCCTGTGAGGAGAATGAGGTTTTCTCTTTGGAAATTAGCTTAGGACAAATTACCTACATACTTCTCTTCTTTGTTGTTTGTGAAAAACAGCTCTGTGCTTTTTTTACTGAATGTGGTATCACTGAGATGATGTTGAAAATTTCTTCTAGTTAGTAAGATATGATAAGAGTCTGTAGGGAAGTAATAGCAACTTGCTTCTCGGAAAGAGGCTAATATCCAGCTGATCAATCATTTTGCCTAGAATAATAATCATTTTACGAATAAGTTTAGAGATGTCATTTCTATATTTATCTACAATACTCGATCTTATGCATTTACTGTCTTTGTAGAGATATTGGCATTATATGGGACAATGTCTACTGGGTTAGTCTTCCACTGTTGATCTGGATCAGACTTGTCCTGTACCTTTTTTGGTATTCTAATGTATAGGCTTAAATATTTTGAACCTCTTGCATTACTTTTGTTGTATAAGTTTCTTCAGTGTGGGATGTAATTTTACCAGCCATGCTATGATCCATCTAGCGCACAAGTAACAAACGCATTTTTGAAGACCCTGTTTGACAACCTGAATCAGATCCTTTATCATATGTCCACTCTTGTCAAAGACTGGTCGCTCGCCGCATCAGGATGCACTATGGATTTGTATATTTTTAGGGACATATTCGATTGTTTCAGGAAGTTTTTATGTAATCTCACTCTACCACCCCTTGGTAGCAGAATTGTTTCCTTTTCTCATCTTCATGTCCTTTAAATTGTGTATGCTTTTGTTCCTTTATTTGCTTTATTAGAAATTGGTCTTTTTGACTTTTCACAAAAAGTTGCATCCTCTACCGTTTTAAGTTTTATTAAAACCTTTTCATGATAAATGAGAGTCCCTGAGCAGACACACTGTGATTAGTTATCAACCATTATTTTAAATATGACTTATTGCTAAATGTACGAATTAGTTTTAAGTCTATGCCTTTTCAATCATCCAAGATTGATTCCTTTTGACGTTTGGGGTCTTGTTTGTCTAACAATTATGCCATAACGGTCATCTTCTACAGTTTTCTGATAATGGTCAACAGAAAGTGGTCGTTGGGACTTTAGATCTCAATCAATGTCTCTTGCTGGCTGATGAGCTTACGGGGAAAAGGCCTGAGGTATTTTTGGTTATGCCAGGCTGCAATTAGTCTGCTTCTTTAAATTATATTGATTTAAGAGAAATATGTGGTTCTTGCTGTATGGATCCATTCTGACTATTATATTACTCATTGCATCATTAGAACCAAAAAAGAAACAATTGGTGATGTTCTTTCTAGGCATGTTATTCATAAGATCCGGCCTGTGCTTACATCAGAAAATGGACAGTGTAGTAGAGCCAGAAATAACCTTTGTTATGGGCACAAGGTGGCGACTGTAAATTTGTAATAGATAAAATACAATTATAGAAATTCAACATTGATTGCCATTTATCATAAATTGACATTATATTAGGATTAGCATGAGTTTTTAATTTATTTTTTAAGTTTTACTGGCTATCTATCTTTATAAAGAATATTGAAATGTTGAATTAAGGGAATTTTTTTGAAAGATTTTATTTATTTTCGATGGTTATATTAATTTACAATGTGTTTGTAATTACCAAAAGTTGCTGTCTATTGATTCAAATTCAATATTTCACTACATTGAAACAGTTACAAAAGATAATGCTTATGAAAGATGGCAACATATAAAAATTCTGAAATCTAAATTCGCATGGAATGTGCTGCTGGCCAGTCCTACCTTGGCCAGTCTTCTTGTGGGATGGAGGTCATTTCTTTAATGGTTTAGTTGTTTAGTGTGGAGCGAGTTATCTTTTGTCCTTCCTTCTATGTTTGCTCAGCTTTTGGGGCACTTTCATCTTTCGTCCTTCTCATCCCCCCTCTCTCTCTCTCTCTCTCTCTCTCTCTCTCTCTCTCTCTCTCCTTATTTTACTCTGCTGGTCTGCCTAGTCTTCCTCGGTTATGCATTTCTTTTTTCCTAGTCTTAATCAAGGATTGCCGTCTTGGATCTCGGCTTCATCTCGAGAGGTGAGAGAGAAGAGATCTCGGAGAGATCTCGAAAAAATCTCTAGAGATCAGATCTTGGATTCTCAGATTAAAATGTATATATGAATGAAACATGACATAATATCTTATAAAGATAGGAGTACATCAATGAATTTATATGAAAATATATAGTACATTTATACATCAACTGTGTGAATGAACAATTACAAAACACTCTTAATACCAAAAAGATGATCTTTGTGTTTCTAAAAGATTAAAACTTGTATACAATCTTATGTAAATACTAATATGGTATTAAATTTATAGCACATTTTTTATGTAATAGTATAAGTGACAATGAGATATATTAATATGTTTACACTATCATAAACGGGGGGGGTGCGGCGGGGAGCAGAGTAGTCGCAGATCGACCTGTGTGGTTAGGTCGCGGGGGTCAAAGGGGTAGCGCCCCTTGTGGGGGGTATCAGGGGGCAAAGCCCCCAAAGATCTTTTTTTTTCGGACCAGGCTACATGGGGTGAGATCTCGGTGATCTCATTTTTCGGCCCCCTTGACGAGACCTAGATCTCGCCGAGGATGGCATTCCATGGTCTTAATATATATTTCTCTTTTTTGGGTAGCTTTTAAAAGAGAAAAAAATAATAAGATATGATGATCTACATCTAAGAAAAAAATTCAAAAATTTAAACCCAAAAAATTATTAACATCTATTACATTGTTACTGAAGGAAACCAACATTATTTATACAAACATGAATGAGGAGCCGAGGACCATAGTTGTCAAGGCGCCCGCCTAGGCGGCGCCTAGGCGCCGCCTAGGCGGCAAGGCGCCTTTCCAAGGGCGCCTTGCCAGGGCGCCTTGTCTGGGGCCAAAAAGGCGCCCAAGGCGCCCACCAAGGCGCCCAAGGCGCCCAAGGCGCCAACCTAGGCGCCCAAGCAAGGCGCCTTGGGTATTTTTACATTATTAAAAAAAGTTTTTGAGGGATTTTTCTCCCTTGATACCCCTCACAAGGAACACTTATTTAATGATAGTTTCAATATATTAATATATTGTATTATCACTTATACTATCATACATATTTAAGATTTATGATTATAAACATATATTATATACTTAATTAAGTTCTTTTTCAACTCTTTCCTCTCTCTCTCTTTGTCTCACTTATATTATTACATACTTTTTTGGGTTCGGGGGGCTTCGCCCCCCTGACAACCCCCCACAAGGGGCGCTTATTTAAGGATAGTTTGAATATATTAAACTACTCTGCGCTCCCCCCATTTAATAATATTATAACAATATTTTACCATCACTTATACTATTGCACATATATAAATTTTATAATCATAAATGAGTTATATACTTAAATTTTATAAAAATTTATTTAACTTTCTTCTCTTTCACACACACATCATATTTACTTATGTGCATTGATAAAACACTCATATTCAATTATAACATAACAAATATAATTATATTTATGTTTTTTTATATATAACAACCTCCCGACTCAGCCTTCCTTGAATACCGCCTTGACCGCCTAGGCGACGCCTAAGCGGCCGCCTTGTCGCCTAAGCGGAATCGATACCCTTCAACGCCTTGGGCGCCTTGTCGCCTTGACAACTATGCCGAGGACATTAACTACTATAACAGAATGGAACTTATTTCTGCATCTTGTTCTTGATCTGGATATCCCTACACGTGGATCTTGATTGGATAGATGCTTTAGAAATGGTTAATGTTACTCAAAGAGGTTTTAGTTTTTGCGAGTCCTTCTTTATATACATATTGTTTTCAATGGTGACAGAGCAAGAAAGTTTCGTAAGTGGGGGCAAGAAATAGAAATTTATAATTTTAATATATATTAAATATTAAGTATAAGATAATACATATATTTTTTTATAAAAATAAACAAATATTTCATCATTATCTGAATAATATCTTATCAGAATCTTCTATATTTTCTTTAAGAAATTTGTGCGATTATCATTTAAAAGTCTAATGTGCTCAAATAATTTATTACCACTGTTCGTGCATTATTTATATATTTTTTATTTTATAAAACTACCCCTCTGCCAGTGATTGCTCACTGACCCATCATAACTCAGTTGGTTGATTGAGCTAGTTATATTATCACATACATAATGTTCTTGTCGTTTCTCCTGAATCTCCTAGCATCACAGTTTTATTGCTCTATAATTTTAGCAACTTTAAATATCTTATTTATTTTAAATATGGTTATTAAAATATTTATCCTCCATCTATTTGACATTTTTTTGGAAACTTACATCTTGTTAATTAGATTGTTTTCTCTGATTTCTAAGATTAACTAGAAATGGTCTAATTACCTGATAATGTTAAATTAGATTGAAACTGTGACCTTTAAATATCAAACTGGAGTTCTTTTTGCTTAGGACACTGTATTGTTGAAAACTAACAATATTAATAGCGTTAAGTTTATTAAATTAAAATACTTCGCACCCTACCCGTACTGTCTCTTGTTTCCAAAGAGTTCAACAAGGACTTCAAAATGTTTGGCTGACTATGGCCCTCCCTTGTCTCTGTCTCTGTCAGACAATAAAATATCTAAAATTTTATAGTTTAGTCTTTCAAGGCATCCAATGCGATCATGGTTACTTGACAGCTTAGGCTAAGGCTGTTGAAGCGAGAAGGCAAGTATGTTACATCAGATGGCAGCGATTGCAGTGCGTGGAGGCACAGATTTCTGAATCAGGATCAGCCTGCTCAGTTGATCTGCCATAAGCTCTGGCTGATCTGCACCATTGCTTGAGCTCCCTGTTCCGCTGCCATTGGCCAGCACTTTCTCACTGGGCTGCTGCCGTGGTGCCATTCTCCCTCAGTGCAGCCATACCCCATGGATTGGACAATTCAATGGGCTGGAAGCCTGGATCGGTCCAAAACAGGCTGATTTGGCTGGCATTTAGCTCTATCCTTGCTGAAGTTCCTTTTGGGATCAATCCCCCCTTCAAAGCATGCATGGAGTTTCAATCTTGAGCTGTGTCTCATCACATTCTTGTGAGCCATCCAAAAATTATCACAATTACACTTGAAATGAATGGAGAATATTTTGTTGTATTCAGAGTCAGGTTTTCTTTTACTTGTCCCAATGAAGATACTGGATTTATGGACCCTGTAAAAAAAGGTTTACGGTAACAGAAATTTCTACTTCTCACTACTCAAATTTTCTCTTTGATTTTCTCAGTGAGTTGTACTTCACCATCGGATGAATATTAGTAGCAACTTCTTCATTTTCTCTTTCTTCGGCAAAAATGTCATGCCCAGCTTAAGCCTAGGGGACCGGGGACTGGAGTTTGGCTTCTCTAGTCTGTTACTAGAGATAGAAACTATAAAATGTTTGAGATAATTTCATCTAGTAGCATCTTGCTTCTCACCGTCACTAGCCATAATCATTTTTGCATTTTTAAACCTGCAAGCATTCAGTTTTTAAGTTTCTTCTCTAAGTTAAATGTTTATAACAGGAAACTGGAAAGGACACAGCGAGGGCATATTTGAGTAATGTTTGTGTTGCTAAGGAGCTCCACAGAAATGGGCTTGGACGAGCATTAATCTTGAGGTCTAAGAAAGTTGCTAAACACTGGGGTATCCTTTATTCTTTGTTTCTGTTTATTTCCTTCTATTGGTGATTTTTTTGTTCAGTGTACGCTTAAGTTGTCTCTGTGTTTCAGATCGGTTATGTTGTTCTAGTGTCACTACCCCTTTTTTTCATATGCGCATTTTGGTATTCTCTGTCTGCTTAATTTAGTCGGATGCTTTTAATGCAAGGCTAGAACCAAATTGTTAATCAACCTTAGCTCTGCTTTTTTTTCTGTCTTATACATGCTGGTAGATAATGCGTCTTTGAAAGAACCAGAGAATGCAATGTTTCTGATGACTGATGGAAATGGCATGCCAGAGATAGATACTTCTGATGCCAAGATAGTGAATTACTGCTAACTAATACTTGTTATATTCCACATTGCTCTCAACAGGTCTCATTCTTGTAGTAATATTTTAAAATTTGATTCTAGAGATTTTTTTACAGGTATCACTGATTTATACGTTCATGTTGCTGTGGACAATGAAGCTGCAAAGAAGCTATACGAGAAAGCTGGGTTTATATACGAGAGTGAAGAGCCAGCTTGGCAAGCCAGATTTCTTGGTCGGCCTAGGCGGTTTCTTCTTTGGAATGATTTAACACAAGCAGATGACTTTTGATGTTTACTCAGTCAACAGCAACTCCATAGATTTGTGGGGATTAAAGCATCCCAAAAGAAACAATTTTTAAGAACCTGGAGCTCCTTTATAGCTGCCAGTTTCTGCATTTATTTTTTTTTGTATTTTGTATCTAATGTAATAATTTTTGTGTTTAACATCTGTGTTATTTATTTTTGGCAAGATCTAAGACTTGCTAATTTGCATGTTGATACTTCTTCACTAGCATGAAGTATTTTATTTGTGGCAACTGCACCTTTTATTGCATTCAGAACACTCAGGACGCTGGTTCTCTCGTGTTATTATGATTAAAATTGTGTCTTCCTTGGCTGAAATTAAGCATTTGGGTGAAGAAGGTAAGAGAATCCTATGCTTTTGCACGTAAGATTTCAGCTTTTTTTTTTCAAGTGCTTAATCTTCGGCTTGTAATCAATTTCACAGGCTCGGAGGTTGTGACCCTTTGAACGGAAGTGGTGACGTTTTCATAAACCATGATTTTTTCTGTCCACGACATTATCCTTTCTCCGTTGATAAAATCTTACAGAGCCAGTGCTGCATGCAGGACTGTGCCCGGCTTTTGAATCCTTTGAAGTTTGAACAGCGTCATGGTTTTCTTGTGTTAAGGCCCTGTTTGGTAACACTGTACAACACGTCTATCGCTATCAATTTTAAAATTGATATTGATAGTAATCACCCGGAGATGTTTGACTAATAGTATCAATTTTAAAATTTATAGTGCAAACAAATATGTAATATAATACAAGTGTCAACTTCTATCAACTTTGATATTAATATTTTAATTTTTAAAAATATCAATATTTAATATTATTATGGTATTATTTTTGATAATTTAACCAAACAGGTCATAAAATCACATCTTATCATGTAACAAGTTATGGATAGGTCGGTAGAGGACCTTTCTTATGAACTAAACGTTCTGTGGTGTGGCAATTTTCACTCTCAACCTATTCAAACTTTTATGGCCACTGCCTGCTTGTGTTCCTGGGCATTGTTCTGATCGGTTTCACACATCTCCAGTACCGCTTTTTCTAAAGGAATCACGAAGCTGCTTTGCTAATGGCCCGTTTGATTAGAGTTTCAAATTTGATACTATATCAATATTGATATTGATAATTTCAGAGGTTGGAGTATCAATATTAAAATTAATATAAGTTGACACTTGTATTACATAATGTGCTTTGTTTTCACTGTCAATTTCAAAATTGATATTATTAATCAAACACTTCTTAGTGATTATTAAGAATATCAATTTTAAAATTGATAGTGACAGAGGTGTCAAGTAGTGTTACCAAACGGGGCATAAATGTTGACATCACAAAACTTGAAGTTCCCATTATTGGTTCAGGTTCAAGGAAACACCACAACACGGGCTTTGGAAATAAAAGCTGCTTATGCCACATTGTTTGGTTTATAGAGATGTGAAACTGCTTTAGCAGGTTTTTCATGGGTTGCATAATGCAAATCTATGACTTGGGCATGGTGGCCATGTTGTTAGACAAATTTTTTATATTTTATTGCTACTTAAATACCATCCTACTGCATTCATTTTAGACTCTTTATCAGTATTTCCAATGTGTTGGTTTTTTTTTTTTTTTTTTTTAGACACGATGGCCCGGCGGCCAAACCGAAGGTGCAGCTCCGCGCCGGCGAGGGTGCAGCGCTCGATCCCCACTAGATGCCACCTCCCCCCATGGGGAGGTGGTCCCGGCTGATCACAGCCGGGCTCGAATGTGTTGGTTGACAACACCATATTAACTCATGACTCATGGTAATAGTTTTTGCAGGTTGTGTAGCACCGATTTAATTGACGTGCGCCCGTTGAAATTTTCCGAACCTTCATTTTATTGGCTATTGTAATTTCAAGAACACCAATATTGCAGTCTCTCACAAAAACATGGTACATAAGAGTTTTGAGTTCGGATCATCTCAGTCCCAGGTGGAGGGAGTACCCTAAATCTCCAATGAAAAAAGGTCACGATCTCGGCCACTTAAGTGATGAATAGTGAGTTAGCAAGACATTGGTAGCGATTCAACTCCGTCGGTAGCGAGTTAATGAGTCAGTGAACCATTATTGAGCCGTTACCGACACCTTTATAACTTATTACCCGTCGGTAACGAGTTGTATTAAGTTTGGCAGTGAATTTATACGACGTCAGTAGCGGTTCAGTCCTTTTCGGTAGCGGTTCACCAAACTTTGTTATTTGAACCGTCACTTAAGTGACCTGAGGTCGTGGTCGATTTTAATTAGGAATTGAGGATATTCCCTCCACCGGGGACTGAGGTGATCCGAACTCAAGAGTTTTGGCCGCCTCCCAGCTAAACAAGCGTTATATTTTGAGTGATGAATTAGTACATGACTTCATCATCAGCCTTCTGATCCTTTTCCTGTTTGGAGAACCGAATATCATCACATTGTGGTTGTGAAGCGATGTTGTTCTAAGCAGCAGTAGATGTACACTGCAGCCATATCGATGCGAACTGAATTCTACCTCTCACCAACGATGTGCAGCGGTTGAGATATGGACAGACGCCTGCCGACCTCCTCGCCGCCCGGGGACCCCCCACCGCTGTGATGTTGCAATGCAAACCCATATCATTGAGCTCATCAGATGTGACCTGATCAACAGTTGAGAAGCAGAGAAACGGGCCGACAAGGTATGAATTAATAACGCTTCTCCTTCCTTTCCTTCCGCAAAAAAGACATGATTGATGCTATCACAAGCTTCTCTTGTAAGTCTAAACACAGTTATGCATGCAGTCGATTCTACTTGCTCGATCAAGATCAAGACGACCGCATATATCGAAGAATGGCTCGTTAAATTCCTTTTCCTTCTTGTTTTACTTTTTGATGAAAAGAACAGTCAGTCATTAGATTTTTGTACATCGAAGGATTATTGCATATACCGATCGACCCCGAAACACCCCCCCCCCCCCCTCAAGTTTTTCCTATCCATTCTTATGGGTTGATCAGCCACAAACGTATTCCACGGTCCAAATGAGGCTATTCAAAGTGCCCTTCGCCTTGATCCTAGCTTCGATTCTCTGTGGTCTTTTATTTCGACTGCATAGATACAAGTATATGTATGTATAGGTAGATACCTAGCTATGTGTATATATAGACACTCACACATACACAAGAAGACCTGCAGACGATCTCTCTGATTTCATAAGCTGCGTCCTGCTTAGAAGAAGCAGCATAATTAACCAGCAGGCCGTAAACATGTAGCCGCGTGCTACCGGCCAGATCTCATGGTCAAACAGGAGATGGAGTGCTTAAAGCAAAGCTGATTTAATTAGGAGAGAAGCGATCACATCAAATATTGATGGAATTAGGAAAGAGAGAATATATATATATTTATGTTATTTCCCTTCTTGACGGTCGACGCTGGCACCCACTCAGGAGGCTTTGCAATCTCAACCTCGAATCTGGAGAATTCTCTCTGCTGGATCAGCGGTAGATAATTAAAGCGCGCGGAGAGATCTCTCGATGTGTCCCCTCCCTTCTCCGTGGAACGAAAGAAGATGAGATCATGTGATGTATCGATCATCATACAGAAGAACAGATAGGACGCAATCCAGTTTTCACTGTTGAAGTAGATAGATAGAGAGAGGGAGAGAGAGAGAGAGAGAGCATGTGGCTGCAGATGGCTGGCGAACTACCAACCACATACGATCATGTGAGGAATCAAATCAGCCGAAGCCGACGTGCAGCAGTTTTCGTTTGATCTGGCAGAAGAAAAACAAGAAAGTGTACAGAGACCATTCATACGTATCCGTGATCAGGTCCCTTGTTAATTAATTTATTGATGATGATCTTCTTGTTGCAGCCGTCATTGATTTGAGTTGGGCAGCGTGCCAGCGAGAGAGAGGAACAGTGCGTATACGTTCCATATTCTTTTTTGTTTATGTGTTTTAATTAAATGTATTTGTTTAGACTCTAGAGTGCACATCATCTTCACCGAGTGGTTCCCGGCCCATAGATACAAGATAGACGTGTCTAACCATATATTAAAAATCATGCACATTGGAAGGCAATCAGAACTAATATGTTATAGTTATAGGACTGACTGATGATGTCTTATATCTATGATCCATGAAGAGAGTTCCCTCCATCGTCCGGTGGAAGCGAGATTCGATCAATCACATTTTAATTGCGGATTATCTCTCCACCACATGCATGATGATCGATCAAGAGAGAGCTATCTTCTTCCTGGATACAAAGAGGGGAATGACCATGAAAGAGTAGGGATGTGCATTCAAACCTGATTTGGTTGGGTTTGATTTGATTTGATTTGAATTTTTTTTCTCGAATCAAACATATGTAACGGGACGGAGGACTCAAACCAAAGCGAAGACTCGATTTGACTTTGTTCGGCTTGAAGTTAGAAATAAATTAAGTATTTAAAATAATTTATTATTTATGTATATATTTATTTTTAGTTATGAACTATTAAAGCGAATATTATTATTTCATAAAAGTCATACAAATATCATTTTTAAGAATATAGTATTATTTTTCAATCCATCGGTGTTTCAAATGGAACCATTTGATCTCACGGTCCGACCGGTCCGGTGCATGCCCCCAAGGACAAGATTTATTTATGTGTACAATCATTAAGTAGTACTAGCCTAATCACACCCACTTTTCTTCTCCATTTTTCGTGGTAAATTAAAATGCAAATGTTATGATTAAATTTCCCGTTCATTTCAAATGGGGGGGGGGATATTGGGAAAGGAAAAAAAAAGAAAAGAAAAGAGAAGATAGTGGAGGTAGCATTATCAAAAAAAAGCTAGATATATATATATACACACACACACACAGCTCCAATATGAACACAGTCATCCAGATCTCTTCCCTGCTCTGGATCTTCGGTTGTCATCTCCATGTCCACCTTCTGCGATCACCACCACCACCTCCTCCATTGGCGAGACCCAACCAGTTATACTGCATTTCCTCCCTTCTCTCTCTCTCTGGTGCTGTGTTAAATATATGTCCCACATGCTCAGTGGAGGCCTTGTCCGGACATGTTTAATTTAACACTCTTGACATATATATATCCATTTAATTAGTGATGGAGATACATGTTCCCACTTTAATCTCACAAATAAATAAATAAATATATATATATACACGTAAAATGTTTTGCGGATAAGCCCCTAGCTAGGCTGCATTCGGTTGAGATTTTGGAAGGAGGGAGGTTTTAAGATTTTAATTTGCAGTCAACTTTCTAACAAGAAGGCCGCATATATAATTATATTCCGTCTGAATTAATGAGGTCTCTTTTTGACGTTTATGCCATGCTTGTAATACACCTCATTCGTTATCAATTTTAAAATTGATATTTAACTAACAAAATCAATTTTGAAATGTGCAGTGCAAACAACACATTATGTAATATAAGTGTCAATTTTGATATTGACATTTCGTTGTTTAAAAATATCAATATCATTATAATATTATTTTTGATATTTTAACTAAAAGGATCATTATATATCGATACATTATATTCGCGTGAGACAAGAGAGATGGACTCTTATCTTCTGTCTTTTTTTTTCTTCTTTTTGTTCCAAATACTTCTCTAAAAGCTATCAAAATAGGGATGATAGAGATCATCAACCCGAGACGATCGACTAGGTACGTCTTCTGGCTTAACATCGCCGTATAAGAATAGGAGGACGATAAAGAAAGGAAGCAAGAAAGAAAGTAAGCAAGTAGACGAAATTAATTTTAAGAGGGGATATCATGGATCTCTGCTGTCTGCGCAGATGATTTTCTTGGCCTCCGAACCAGATCACTACACCGAACCAGGGATATATCATATGTATGGCTGGCTAGAAGAACAGCGTCCCGTCGGCAGCAGCTCGGCGGCGCTGCAGCCGGGCGGCAGATTTCTGTCCGAGGCGAGAGGAAATCTGCCAGCTCCACCGCCCCTGTTTCCCCGCATTTCCACCGGCCGGCGCCGGCGGCGGCCCCAGTCCGGTGCTCGCGGCCGCCGGCATCCACGTGCGCCGTACCCCCCTTCTCCATCGGAGACGTCCAATCCACTGTTCCCACGGCGACCGCCGACCGCCGCCGGCGACGACGACGACGGAGACGGCGATGACGGAGCGTACGTGCGTCGGCGCCTACCTCTGCCTTCCGCGCGGGGATACGTCGCTGCGCGATCATCTCCGAGCGTGCATCTGACTGCTCTCGTAGCTGGCCATGTTTGGGGGCAGGGCAGGGGTGCTCAATATCTATGGATAAAATATGTTATCTATCCCGATAACAACAATAAAATTTGTTTCAAAAATATTTACGATAAAATTGATAAAATATATAAATAATGAGAAGCGATGACCTCTGCCCGGGTGGAGGGATCAACTTTAGTCTTTAATCGGAAACCATCGAGTTACTTAAGTGATAGTTTAGTAAAGGTTTATTGAATCGTTGTCGACTACTATAAAAAAGGTTAAATCATTACTGATGGTTTTTTAATTTTCTATCAAAAAGACCGAACAATTACCACCGTTACCCTACTAAGTCATTACCGAACTTAATATAACTCGTTATTATCGACGGTAACAATTTAGATAATGATTTACTGAACCGTTATTGAACTGCTACTTGAGTGATCGAGAGTTATGGCCGTTTTTGATCGAAGACTGAGGTTATTCTCTCCGACAGGGACGGAGGTGATTTAGACTCGTAAATAATACACTAAATCGTGATAGAATATGATTTAAAATAAATAAAATAAAATTATACGTCAACAAATACATTATACCAATATGGTCTGAACTTTGGTCCGAGAAAATATCCTACAAAACTAAATCAAGCCAGGTTACGAACACTCTCCTATGCTAGCTAGCTGGGGTGCAAATGATCCCAACCTTTTTGGTTTATTTTTTTCTTTTATCATAGACACATTCAAATTTGAGTTGGATCAAGTTTTTACGAGTAAATTCAATCTTTAATTATTCAAGTCTGGTTTGTTTTTTAATTGAGTTGAACTCGAGCATGGATAACAACAACTTATATGGCTCAATTATTTTAATCCGAACCGGACATAAACTCTTACTTATAAAATTTGAGCCCGATCTAAGTTTATTTATAAAAGTTAAACTTTTCTTACGTGTATTGACATATATAACAGTATGCAATTATTAATATCCAACATTTATTTTTTAAATAAATGTTAGTTGATCGAGCTGCTCACAAGCGTCTTTGCTCAATTGATCTTTTTGGTTCAAATTTGTTCTTTCAGCGTGACAAAAAACGATTTGAATATAATTTTTATCGAACCAAACATCTAGTTATTTGGCGACTTTATTGGTTGTTCATTTGCAGAGCCCTAGCTAGCCATTTGGAGGAGAGAAGCGTATCAAATTCCAGTTGTTACATGATTAATGAAATACTTAATCTTGGTGTGCTCCAGATCAGACCTTGAAAAGAAAATATGCTAGCTTGGGCTTTTAGGGTTCGAGGTAGTGATGGCTGACGAGACGACGATGGATGAGCTTGCAGCATGTTCTTCGCCGGCCTCTACACATCTACGCCAGATCCCCCCCCTTCTCTCTCTCTCTCTCTCTGTACCGTGAGAAGATCAAAGAGAGAGAGATAACCACCGCCGGCGGCAGCACCACCACCACCACCGGCGGCGGCGGCTACTGCATTTCTTTGAAACGTATTACGTACGTAGGAGGGTCGTCTAACTACGTACGCCGACCGCCCGCCGTCCGGGGGCGCCGACAGTGTTGAGTACAGTTAGAATAGCAAGCCTCAACCAGCTCTCGGCACATGGCTAGCTTTAGCTGCCTCTGCAAAAGACGCTCCCTTTCGTGAGCAGTAGAACAGCTCGATCGATGACCAAGCTGCAGTTTTTCCTCTCTATTTTTTTTCAAAAAAAAAAAAAAAAAACTCTGTGGATCGATCTGATTGATGTTTTGCAAGGTTAGGCAAGCGCTCCTCCTATATATCTCGTATTTTTTTTTAACCGTGCAGCGCCGCACTCGCCTATATATAATTTAGACGGCTAGCCGGCGACCATATATTATTCGTCGACCGATCTATCGTCGCCTGGCCGCCTCCTCCTCGGATCAACGTCGTCGTCGATGGCCGGACGAGGGAGCAGAAGAACGGCGAGGCGCGGCGGCGGCGGCGGCGGGCGGGGGAAGAACGGCAAGAGCTCGATGTTGGGGAAGCTGAGGGAGCTCAGGGGGATGGTGCCCGGCTGCCGCGCCGCCGACGACACGGAGTCTCTGCTCCGGAAGACGGCGGACTACATCGCCCGCCTCCAGCTGCAACTGACTGCTCTCAAGCAAGTCGCCGGTCTCTACGGCATATGAGAAGATAGAACAGGAAGTCGCCGGTCTCTACGGTCTCTACCCCCCCTCCAAAAGAAAAAAAAAACGTCAGCTTGATTCCTTCGCCGTTCCGATTCCGATCGATTCGTCGAACAGGAAGAATCTAAAATCTTTAATTTGCATCATATGTATATATAGCTTGTGTCTCTCGTCTTGATCGACTGCCGAGTTGATGATCTTTCGTTCCTTTGTATGTTATGGTATTTTCATGATGATGATCTGGTGAAGAAGCATGTATATATATGCCTTTGGTACGTAGGATCATGTATAATCCTGCGTATTACAAGGATATATAGTTGTCGAGTATAAATATTGTTGGGTGTTTATATTGATTTTGGTAATCGTCTTAAACTTTGAGTTGAATATATAGCTAGCTAGCTAGTCTGATCAATTCAACCTGGTGTTAGAATTAATGTATGGTTCGGCCTAAACTTTATTAATTTGCACATTATTATAAATATATATCGATATGGTGTGACAGACTCCAATTAATTAATTAAAAGGAAATACACATGAAAGAGTGTGTTAGAATAATCATATACCGAATATTACAAGAATAGTTGTCCAGATAAGAAGTATAGTATTTATTTCATTTTATCATCACCAAGAAGTTTGGAGTCGAATGACCTAATAAAATTAACACCCAAAAACTAATATCTTCTCTCTCTCTCTCTCTCTCTCTCTCTCTCTCTCTCTCTCTCTCTCTCTCTCTCTCTCTCTCGTTTTAGGTGAAAGTGAAATCAGCAACTTAAGGCCTTATGGGGTGTTTGGTTGCATGATAATAAAGGTTTTTGTTTTAATTTTTAAAAATTGTAAGAAAACTTGTTAAAAGAGGTGTTTGGTAACCATAACAATTTTATGTTTTAAAAGTGATTTTCTTCTTAAACAAAAAAAGAGGGTCTCACCTCTTTCTTTTTTCTTGTGGTCCCCCACTTTGTTTGGTCATGTGTGGTAGTTACTCTTTTTTGTAATCACATCCCTCCAAACATGATAATTTTATGTCATGAGTTGGTTCACTTTTTATTTTAATACAATTTTTTATCATGAAAGTGTACAAAAAATTATCATGCAACCAAACACCCCATTAGCTATTATTGACATTTAACACCGCCAATTTTCAGCAATGTTTAAGGAGAGAATTTCTATGAAGAAGCTAATTTTGGCTCTTTCTTGCGCCCTTTGCATTCGCAGCTTTACGTGCGGTTATATGAAGACTAGAAACATGATTAAATGATTATGGCAACAGCATGGTTTAGCATTAATATATATATTTATAGGTGCTAAAATATTTGATTATCAGATACTAACTAGCTTATACTGATTATGATTATGTGCGATGCATAAATTTGAGAAGGGCAAAGTCAGGGTGGAGTAGGATCGAAAACTTTTATACGTATAACAACCATTTCGAGTCTAAAAATTATTAACTTTGGAAAATATTCAGACCTAAAAATAAATGGAGTAGAGATAATTTACACATCATGCCTGGTGAGTAGAGAGTTCTCTTCATAATAGACAGACACAAGTTAAGTGTGAAATCCACTGTATTCTATTAAGGATATAAATAATGAAAATTGAAAATAATATATTATGACCCTGATCCGTTCACGCATGTCCGAAAGATCAGAAACAACTTATCCTGGACGATTTATCGGAGGCAGCAACTTCAAAACAATTGTTCCCAATGAGTGTTGCAACGAGGATCGAAAGAAAAGTCATCGCAACTGTACAAATACTAACGACGATTTAATCAAGTCATTGTTGGAAAAAAAATATTCGGAACAGTTTTAGCTGTCATAAACCCAGAGAAAATCCCGAATCTCCGGGCACTGTATTACAGCCGACCGAATCTTATGTCAAATAGAAATAGGTGTCAAGAAACGTTTCAGGCTTCAATCCATCCGTGTGCATGTATATGTGTGTAGCTTTTCATCAGCTGGCTTTTCATCGGCTGTCTTGGTCAGCGCCACGTACGAGAACCTAGTGGATTTATATATCTTAGTTGACACTGTTTTATTAATCAACACATGTTACAACGTACGTGTGATATATATATATATATATATATATATATATATGAATCCGGGGGGGTGGGTGCAGAGGGCTTCTCAACGCTCCGGCGACGAGGGTTTCGCCGGCTCGCGGAGGAGGCTTCGCCGCCGCGTTCTCCGGGAGGGGGGGGCTGCGAGGTGTCTCGCTGTCTCCCCCTCACCCCCCCCCCGCCACCGCCATCGCCATCGGAACAGGAGCGGAGGGGTTGCCTCTTTTCCCCTGGAGCGGAGGGGGCCGCTTCGGGGCTCCGGCGACGAGGGTTTCGCCGGCTCGCGGAGGAGGCTTCGCCGCCGCGTTCTCCGGGAGGGGGGGGGGCTGCGAGGTGTCTCGCTGTCTCCTCCTCACCCCCCGCCACCGCCATCGCCATCGGAACAGGAGGGGTTGCCTCTTTTCTCCCCCTCGCGCTCTTTTGTTTGGGTAGAGTATCTCTACTCAGCAGTTTTTCTTACGTAAGGGAGAAATAGAGTTTTGGTGTTCGGTGAGGTAGACGATTTTGTTGGGATTTCTATTTTTCTATCTCTTCGGCCAAGCTTTCTCCTTGTATTCGTAGGAAAATCTAGTCTTTTCTACTCGGAATCCCGTTTTGAGTGTTCCGGAACCGTGCGAGGTTTTCCTCGGAACTTTTACCTATTCTCTCCTGGGGCTCTATTATGTGTTTATAGTGTCTTAGTTGGGTTTACGTTTAATGCTATATTATCTAGTTTTTTCTGTTTTCTGCTCTATGTTACTCTTCTCTGCAGACGCCGGTTACATGATCTTGAGATTATCCGTGAGGTTGTTGGCTTGGGCTATATTCACATCTCCAAGATGTGATCTTCCAACCTCCATGCGAATGTCTGACTCCATGAAGAGAGTCTTTGTTCTTGGACCGTCAAAGCATATTAATGCGCAGGTCCAGTTTACTTCGTGGCAATGTTCGACGGCGTTGAAGATGAAGACTTGGAACTCTTCTACAGTTTCACTTGTCTCTCTGTCCATTGTAACTAGTCTCTATATTAAGTCTCTCATCGGTTGGAAAGTTTCGTCTGTATGTTCAATATATATGACCGTCTGTCTAGAGTCATATATTGATGTACTCTTTTTCTTTATCGTAATATAGTGTGTTACTGTCTTTGTTCAAAAAAAAAAGATATATATATATATAATTCAGCCTTAATATGTAAGATTAGCTAGCTAGCAGGAACTGAAATGCACACATTGTTGACTGCAATTAGATGAGCATCATTCGGGCACTGATGTCCTTGGTCATGGTACGAAGAGAACACTAACAAAAAAAAAAAAACTCTAGGTCGAAACATATAGAATTATTCTTTAATGCGGTGCCCATGAAAAATACGATTTCTACTTGACTTACCACGCGGATCAAGCAATTAAATTTTTTAACAATTGTCAAATACTTTTTAACAATAAAAACTGTAATATTTATGTATATATATCATGCAACTAAAAACCCATGTGCGCAGATGTGTGTGTTGGGTTCTCAATTAATTCTCATATTTTAAAGTTGTTGACCAGGAACAGATTTGTTCTGTATGGAAGGGTACGTAGACCAAAGTTGAAAACTTGGTCCATTGACGTATAAAATTATATATCCTGCAGCTGAGGCATGTTAAAGTTAAACAATATTTCACAGATCAAATCATGTTGGAATCCAGATAGGGGAGGGGAGATATTTAAACCAGCAATTAATGACGTGGGGTGAACAGGGCAGCGATTTTAGTAGCTCGTCAGTTAAATTGTTCACTCCTTTCAGAAAGAGACAGGGAATTAATGGAGAAGCGGGAATTTATATATATATAAATATGTGTGTGTGTATATATATAATGGGTTCATATACTTCATATATATAAGCATGAATAAGCAAAAATAAGGATGCAAGATCGTATCAATTTGAAGCAGTATATATTAGGATGCTTGATTAAGATTGATGAGGCGTCGTTCATCTGGAAAGCTTTATATATATGCGAGAAAAAAAAGCTGTTTTAGTATAATTCTCCTGTTTCGAAAAAAAGATGTTTTTTTTGGATTTCATGAGAGAGGTTTTATATGGTTATTGAACTCGGCAAAAGACGTGAAAAGCCAAGTAGAAGACACATGATCAAGATGATTTTACCGCTTTATACTATGTTTTTGTCTTGGTTTTCACCTCCTGTGACTCAATTCAAAAGGAGAATTGTTTGTTTCAAAATGCAGTAATTAATTTAATTAACTAATTCGAAAATATTGTGAAGTGAGACAAGTGTACGTACTATTTTGTAAAATTTTACGATGTTCAAACAAACAAGTCCTAAATCCAAGTATATTACTTTTTATTTTCTCTCGTAATTGGGAAACCCTAGATGGAAACACACTAGCTACGGGTACCAATTGAAAGTAATAGGTGTCTACGTACTGCCCCCATCCCCTCGAGGCTAGCTAGCTAGCTCCTTTGATTGTGATTTAGCTTGGAGACCAGATCCCCTCAGGAGGTCTCCTGAGGGAGTTCGGTCAGATCACACACATATTTTTGCATCAAAAATATGTGTGTGACCTAATCGGACTCCCTCGGAAGACTTACTGAGGGGATCCGGTCTCTTTAGCTTGAGATCAGGATTTTCAAAACAAGTTTCATTCAGACAGAGTAGAGTAGAAAACAGTAATGCATGCAAGAACTAATAATTCATGCAGATATTGTGGATCACTTTATATATAGTATGTACATATCTTACTGGATCATATTAATTATATATATATATATATATTCAGTAGGAAAACAGAGGGACCGAACACGTCCCCCTCCTAAGCACATATTAAATGCCTTCTAATTAACTAGTGTAGGTAGAGAAACAGATATGTGAGTAACATCGTTACGACGATATGCCTACAAAAAAAAAGTTCCTCAGAGAGTTAGGCCCTGTTTGATAGGGCTTAATCAACCACTTGTCTCTGATTCGGTCAGAGATAAGATATTTGACAATGTTTGATAAAACCACTGAAGTGGTGTCTGAACGAAGATCTAATCTCTTAAAATGGTCCGAGTGATTCAGATCCGTGACCTAGCTTTTTGGGGTTCAGACGTTGCCCAGCCTCCGCGACGCCATCTTGCTCTTCCTACTCATCGTCCGCGCAGTTGCTCCCCCGCACCATGCGCAAGTGGCAGGCTGCCGCAGCGCACAGAGGAGCCGGCGGTGAGGGAAGAGCAAGATGGTGTCGCGGAGGCTGGGCAACGTCTGAACCCCAAAAAGCTAGGTCACGGATCTGAATCACTCGGACCATTTTAAGAGATTAGATCTTCGTTCAGACACCACTTCAGTGAGGGTGACCATCGCCCCGGGGGGAGCTCCGCGGAGGGAAATCCGCGCGCGGGGGGGGGTGGTGAAGGGGCGCCGCGGGGGGAGCTCCGCCGAGGGAAATCCGCGCGCGGGTGGGGGGGGAGCTCCGCGGAGGGGGTGAAGGGGGCGCCGCGGGGTGAAATCCGCGCGGGGGGGGGGGGGGGCTCCGGGGGGCGGGGGCGGTGCCGCGGAGGCGGGGGAGCGCCGGGAAGGAAGGGGGAGCGGGGGAAGGGGGGTGTCCGCCGAGGAGGGGGTGTCTGCGGGAGGGAGGGCGGACCGCCGGGAAGGAAGGTGGGGGGGGGGGGGAAGGGGCGCCGCGGGGGAGCTCGGGGGAGGGAGCTCCGGGAAGGAAGGGGAGCGGGGAAGGGGGGTGTCTGCGGGAGGGGGGTGGACCGCCGGGAAGTGGGGGGGGGAGGGGCGTCGTGGGGGGAGCTCCGGGGAGGGAGCTCCGGGGATACGAACTGTTGCGTCGGCCGGCCCATGCCCCTCTGTCTCTTCGCGACGCTCGGTACACGTTTTTTAATTCAGATTTTTTTTATCAAACAACATAAATCACTTATCTCTTACTCAAATTCAGCACTTTTTCACCACTTGTTAAGAGGTTAGATGTGAAATTTAGAGTTAAGATTTTCAGATTAAGTCTAATCAAACACCACCTTAATCTTGGATTCATGACATATTGTTCCGTATACCTTGTAACCTATTAGATCGAAACTCACCATGAATGGGCTATCTATACTGACTTAAAAAATAAAATAAAATAAAAGGGGAGAAGATCTATATATATATAGTTCTATTATATATATAGATGGATCATACCTAGGCGTCATGCACGTACCCTCTGGTGTGGGGAATCACCCCAACATGCATTACCAAACAAGCGCTATCAAACGAACCCCCCTTTTCTTGAAACCAGGAGACACACGAGAGAGAGAGAGAGAGAGAGAGAGAGAGAGAGAGAGAGAGAGAGAGAGAGAGAGAGAGAGAGAGAGAGAGCCCTAACATGTTGATATACACTCTGCAACAAACAAATAGCAAGAGTGGCCGACCGACCCCCCCCCCTCTCAAAGTTTAACCTCATGGCCCTCCTCACCTCCCCCCTTCTTTCAGGGCACCTTCCCCTTAAAAAGATGGGCCCCCATACCTCCCCGCGCATTTGCCATCCTGCATAATGTAAAATATATATATATGTGGAAATGTGGTAATCACTCCAAGAAGATCAGTCCAAATCATCCTTGTCCGCACTCGGAGAGAGTTCTCTGAGTCCCCATAAAAATTAACGCATCCCACGTCCAATTCAAAATGATACATACATTTATGATCACAAGTAATTAAGTACACATAATGACTAGACTAGTAAAATGTAGAAGAGATTGGTAAAACATACCTAGGAGTAGATAAAATATAGCTAAAAGTTAGTAAAAGCATGTAGACGGAGTTGGTAAAAATATTTTTATTAGATTTCTTTTCTTAATAGTAGTTATAAATATGTCATTTTTTGTGCAGACAGCGATATATTCATTTGTAAACGGTAGAGAATATCGATTCGAAACTGATATCATAAGTGAACAGTATTTGAATTACGTAGTGGTGCTTTACATCAATATTAAACTTGGGTTATAAAATAGAGCGGTCGTCTGTTCAATTGATCTAGAGGGTCATCCCCCCCCCCCAAGACTTTGACATCGTGCTTGTACGTTCTCTGGAGTGCCCTCTCTTGGAGGCAATATGAGAGAGAGAGGGGGGGATGATGGGTCCAAGGGGCCTCCTCCCCTTATGATTCGACCACGGAGGGCTGCATGCCTTTGCAAGGACAAGGGGTAGCCCATCCATGTGTCTGCATGTGTCCGCGTGATTCGGGGCGCTCTCTGTCTCTCTCTCTCTCTCTCTCTCTCCCCATTTCATTCCTATCCGCTACAAAGCACGCACGCATTCTCCGTTCGTTCCACTGAGCCGCATGTGATGCGGGCGTGGCTGTAGCCCGATTCCCCTCCGGCCGCCGTGAGCGGTGGTCCTCCGTTCCCCCCAAGCTAGGAGATCAGTTCGCCCGGAGGAGGGGGGGGGTCCCCTTCGATGTTTACGTTTACATATTATGGAGGCGCCGGCCGATCGGTGCATGAGCCTAGCAAGCTTATCATTCAAGCTGTTCTATCAACACCTGCAATCCCCCCCTCCACAACCCCCCCATATATTTATTGTCAATGCATGGCACTTAATTGGATAATACTATTATGTAATTAGATCGTAATATAATTAAGTAGATGATCGATGACTGGTATATAAACATATCTGGCCGAAGAGTTCTCAATGCATACAACAAGTGTAGAGGTCTATCTACTTACGTTACCGTCGAAATACATCAGAAGGGTGTTTTGTTTTCGGAGTCCATTTTATAAAAGATTTGATATTGTACTTGTATGTCTTAGATGTCTATCTACTTAAATATTCTCATATTTAATATTATAGACTTGATATTGTACTTATATGTCTTAGATGTTTCTACCTCAACACTATAATTTTAGATTCGTAAGATGACATCAAAATAGACAATTATCTTACTTTAATATTTGATTATCTTAGCACTTATTCTCATTGTCCACTTTGACAGTGAGAGAGAGTGTTAGAACTGTGAAAATAGTCCCATATTAAATATTATAAACTTGGTATTATGTTTATATGTTCGCAGTCATTCTACCTCAACATCATGATTTTTAGGTTTGTAAGAATAGCAGGCACTTATCTTACTTTAATACTTGATTATCTTACTTAATATTTTCACTGTCCACTTTAGCAGTGAGGGAGAGTGTTAAAACTGTGAGAATAATCTCGCATTGAATATTATAGACTTAATATTATGCATATATGTCCTGGGACCTTCTACCTTAACATTATAGTTTTGAGATTTGTAAAATGGCATCAAAGTCAAAGGTCAGTGGACCCCCTCCGTCGACCATCACCTGTAACAATGTACAATGTACACGTGTCAAAGTCAGAAGAACTTGCACATGAGGAGAAGAGTTGGATAGTCCCACATCAGGAGAAAGAAGGGAGATTCCCGTATTTAAAAACTTAAGCCTCTCTAACCTAACACTGTGGTTTCGGGTAAGTTAACAAAAGTTACTTTCATTGTCACAACTTAATCTAGATTTTGTGTTGTGTTACATTTTTCGGATAGAGAGAGGAAGAGTGGAAGGGGATGAAGGAGTCTTTTTTTTTTGAACAAAGACTGTAACACACTATATTACGAGAAAGAAAAGATTACATAAATATATGACTCTCGACAGAAAGTCATATATATTGAACATTCAGACGAAACTTTCCAACCGAGGAGGAACATAATATAGAAACTAGTTACAAGGGACAGAGGGACAACTGAAACTTTAGAAGAGTTCCAAGTCTTCATCTTCAATGCCGTCGAACATTGCCATGAAATAAACTGGACCTGCGCATTAACATGCTTTGACGGTCCAAGAACAAAGACTCTCTTCATGGAGTCAGACATTCGCATGGAGGTTGGAAGATCACATCTTGGAGATGTGAATATAGCCCAAGCCAACAACCTCACGGATAATCTCAAGATCATGTAACCGCATCTGCAGAGAAGAGTAACATAGAGCATAAAACAGAAAAAACTAGATAATAAAGCATTAACGTAGACCCAACTAAGACATTATAAACACATAATAGAGCCCCAGGAGAGAATAGGTAAAAGTTCCGAGGAAAACATCGCACGGTTCCGGAACACTAAAAATGGGGTTCCGAGTAGAAAAGACTAGATTTTACTACGAATACAAGGAGAAAGCTTGGCCGAAGAGATAGAAAATTAGAAATCCCAACAAAATCATCTACTCATCGAACACCAAAGCTCTATTTCTCCCTTACGTAAGGAAAACACTCTACCCAAACAAAAGAGTCCGAGGGGGAGAAAAGGGGCAAACCCTCCCGTGCTGATGGCTATGGCGGGGGCACAGCGAGGCGCCTCCCAGCCCCCCCCCTCCCGGTGAACGCGGCGGCCGTGAAGATGACGAAACCCCCCACGGGGATGAAGGAGTCAAAGGGGGTACTCATGGTATGTATACTCGGCCATGATGGAGCTGAGAGTGATAGAGAGGAAAGGGAGAAGGAGAGCGGCTGTACATGTGCAGCTGAGCACTGCAGCCTCGGGGGGGGGGGGGGGGGGGGGCATAGAGCAGCAACCCCAAAAGCTCCAGAAACCACCCCATGTGAAGGCCATGTGAGAGAGATCTCTTTAACCCTGAAACCCCCACTATGGCTACCCGCCCGTCCAGGGGGGAGAATGAAAAGCGCAGAGAAACAGAAACCAAGCATCCAGATCGAGGAGACCGAGATAGATGGCAAAAATACATACAATCATACATATAACCATACATACACATATGTGTATAGTGTATGTGTCTCGTAGGAATAGAATAAAAGCCTTCTTCTGCCCCCCCACAATCATATGTATCCCCGCGTTCTCCGGGCCCTGCCGACGGACCTTCCACCCCCAACTGCAGGTCCGAGAGAAAAGCTCCAAGAACATGCATACACACACCAACGGACATTAGCTAGCTAGTATATGTATGTGGTATCACTGAGGTGGCGGCGTTTGACTCAACGAAATGTCTTAAATTCATTTCCAATCTGTGTTGTGGAACGGGAAATCTTAGCTACTCACACATTTGAAAATAGAAAATTTTATTCTTTTACAGTGAATTATTTGAAAGCGAAGTGATTCTTTAAGAAATTTCTATTGTATTTATGCATCTAATTTAAGTACCGAACAATTTGAATATCTTAATTTCTCTTACGTTCTAGACATCAATTAATTAAGTCGAAACACATGAATAATCTAGCTCGCTCTTCTGCAAAAGAGGGCCATCTGCAGGCAGTACTCGATGCTAGCTAGTGTGCCAAGAAGGAGAGGGAGAGAGATGGAGAGAACAGGAGTTTTTTTTTTAACTAACACTGTTTTTTTTTTATTATAAAACTAACACCGTAAAAACTTTTATTGCAAAACTAGCACGGTTTGCTCAAAGTCGAGTTTTGAAAACTCGACTTTCCCCTTTAACAGTGATCTCGATCGTTAACGATGTTCATTAAAAATCAAATTTAAAAGTCGAGTTTAAAAAACTCGACTTTTGAAAATCGGGTTTGCCAAACCAGACTTTCAACCAAAAAAAAGCGCGGGCAACACAGCGGGCAACAGTACGCATTTAATGCTAACAGTCAAATTTTTTTTATCTTCCACCTAAAAAAATCGAATACTCGGATTAAAATTTTTCCGATCCACTCGGACCAATGAATTCGGAACATTCAAAACTATAAGATTGAATTTTTAAATTTATAAAAAGTGCAAGTTTTATCATTGGACGGTCTAGGATGCTCCGATTTAATATTAAAAAATCTAATATTAAGTATTTCGATATTCTAAATTTATTGGACGGAACGGATCCTTCAAATTCAAATCCGATAAATTATAATTTAAAAGTATAGGCAAAATTGAATTGAGTTTTGAAAAAAAAATACCCTGCAGCTCTGCATTTAATGCTCTGCGCCGCAGCGCACGTTACTTTTTTTTTTAAATCAAATAGTCTTTATCGAATTTGATATTAAACGGGTTTGAAATTAAATTATAATTTATCGGATTTGAATTTGAACGATCCGTTCCGTTCAATAAATTTAGAATATCGAAATACTTAATATTAGATTTTTTAATATTAAATCGGAGCATCCTAGACCGTCCAATGATAAAACTTGCACTTTTTATAAATTTAAAAATTCAATCTTATAGTTTTGAATGTTTCGAATTCATTGGTCCGAGTGGATCGAAAAAATTTTAATCCGAGTATTCGATTTTTTTAGGTGGAAGATAAAAAAAATTTGACGGTTACTGTACGCATTAAATGAGTACTGTTGCCCGCGGTGTTGCCCGCGCTTTTATTTGGTTGAAAGTCGGGTTAAATGTTTACTGTACGCAAACCCCACTTTCAAAAGTCTAGTATGAACATCGTTAACGATCAATATCACTGTTAAAGGGGAAAGTCGAGTTTTCAAAACTCTACTTTGAGCAAACCGTGCAAGTTTTTACTGTGTTAGTTTTATAATAAAAAAAAAACAGTGTTAGTTAAAAAAAAAACTCGGAGAGAACATGCCGGTGTATGTGTGGATGTCATCGTAGAACACTACACCATGCATGGGGCGGTGTTGTGCTTCGTCGTCTGTTCTCTCTTGTTGTTGCCTGCATGCATGTAGTGCACTCACCACACCACACACACAGAGTATTAATGAAGTATATATACAAATACATACATATGTATATGTAGATGTGGGGATATGTTGAGTATTTCTATGATAAGATGATTAAAAAAAGATTGTTCTTGAGGGACTGAAGAGGAGGTGGGCCTGTGCCTGCATGTGCAGGCATGTGGAGTGTCTCTTCCATCTCCTTGTTTGAGCTTCAAATAAATGGCATTTTGTTTGATCCATGTGCAACCCCCACTTCCCCCTTCTCTTACATTACATCTCTCCTCCTCCTCCTCCTCCTCCTCCTCAGCAGCACCCCCATCTTCTTCTCAGCTCTCCCATATATTTCCTTCTTCTCTGGTGCAGTGCAGCTAGCCGGCCATATATATATATATATACACCTTCTTCACGGCAGCCAGCCATGCCATATGGGCTCAGATTTGCATGCACCCCCAACACACATGATCAGATGTGTGATCCCTAGCTAGCTAGAGAAGAGAAGGGGGAGATAAAGCAAGTCCCGAGGCCTTCGAGATCTCGTCTTCCTCCCCGGCACCGCGCTGGTGTGTGTGTATATATATGGAGACGACGGCTGACCTTCTCGGCGCCGCTGCTCCGCCGCTGTCGGACCCTAATTTCTCCCGGCAGCCGGCCATGCAGGCCGCGCCGTCGTTCAAGCTCGCGCTGCTCGGGCACACGCTCGCGGCGCTCCGCGGCGTCTCGGCGTCGTCCGGGGACGATACGGGCGTCCTCGAGAGGAAGGCGGCCATCGAGCGCGCGGCCTACATGGCCCTGGCGGCGGCGCGGGGCGGCGGCGCTCGGTGGAGCCGCGCTCTCCTCGCCGGCTTCCTCACCAAGAACAAGACGGCGCCCCCGGCCGCAGGGGCCAGCGCCGCCACCGGTGGTACCAACGTCGGGGCTGCGGCGGCGGCCGAGAGCCCGCTGCAGGCCCTCCTGCTCCGCGCGCGCAGGAGCAAGGTCCCGTGGAGGAGGAGCAGATCGGGCGGGGGCGCCTGGAAGCGCCCGCCTGCGCCCCGTCGGTCTGCGTCGGCGAGGCTCCTCGCCAGGAGGATGGTGAAGAAGAGGACCCAGGTCTTGCGGCGGCTGGTGCCCGGCGGCGGCGCCATGGACGGCTTCTCTCTCTTGGAAGAGACCCTGGACTACGTCGTCTCTCTCCGAGCACAGGTCGAGCTGATGCGCAGTCTTGCCGCCGCCGCCGCCGCCTCCATTGGAGTTCTCCACGCTGCCGACGACAGGTAATATGGCGAACTAGCCGGCCGCGCGCAATCACCGCCGCCTCCTCCTCCTCCGCCGCCGCCGCCTAGATTGTTTAGATCTGCCGGTTATATATATATATATATATATATATATATATATCTTTCCGATTTGCGGCTATGTTCCGGAGAAACAACCGATCGAGATCATGATTACTCTTCCCCCCCCTTCCTACCCTCGTATCTAAATACGTACGTGTGTATAAATATATATATACAGCACCGGCTGTCATCTAATTTCGTGAACGTCGACGTCCTCGCCGGAGAAAGGAAAGACTGGCCGGCCGCAACGGGCCTCCCCTCCGCTCCGCCGCCGCCGCCGTGTGGCCGTCAGCCGTGTGTGTGTCTTCCCGGCATGCAACAACAAGGGAAGTAAAAGGGGCCGGATCGAGAAGCTCCTCCCCATCCTATTAATTAATGGAGGATGTGGTCGATTTCGACGCCGATCGAGAGCTTGCTTTGGTGTGACATTATATATATATATATATATATGTATGTGAATGAACAATCAGGCTATATATATATATATATGCATCTCATACGATCTACTTCGCACGAGAATGTGATAGAATTTGCCGTCAGAGAAGAGATCAATATACATCTGGTGCAAGCTAGCTAGCTGGGTCTTGATCGTACCAAAACATACTAATTAGGTTAAAAACGAGAGAAGTTAATTTCTACCCAAGATTAGCTTGCTGGAGCTATGGGGTATCCATCGATCGCGCAGGTGTTCTCAACAATATCTCATCCGTCTAAAGAGTAGAAATTCAGAAGAGATAGAGCGGGAGAGAGCCCTTTTTTTTCTTGCGACAGATCTAGCCTCCGGAAGCAAGAAAAAATAAATAAAAAGAACCGTTAATTAATTACATAGACACAGGGTTTATATATATATGCACCGATCAAAAGTTTATTCGAGAAAATGTTGAACCAAAAGTACAATTCAAAGGGGTGGTTGATAATTTTGTTCCTGGCCGGATCTTAACAGAAGTAATTAATTAGGTGTTGTGTTGTTGAACCAAAAGTACAATATTCCAGCCAAATACAGCTTGAAATAGTACTTTATAGATTCCAAAAAATAAATAAATAAATTAGATATCAGGGGGCTTCGATAGAAAATTAAAGAGAGATAGATACAGAAATATCACACAAAACTATATCTTCGAGTTTTTAAGCACTTGTTTGGTTGGTGATCAAATGAATATCCTGGTCAATATCTCAATAATTCCCAACCCAATGTGTCTTAATTAATTAAGTGTGTCTAGGTTTGGTTCTCTGCTCGAAGGAGTACCCGTGAAATCTCAAACCAAATTGATTAATCGAATAAAATGAATAAGTGCAAATATTTAAATCATATATATTAGAAGTACTAATGCTGTTTTGTACGTTCATTCTCGTCCCAAAGTAATTAAATACTTTGACCACGTACGTACTACTTAATGTAAAACTGATTATTATAAAAGTGTAAATGTTATATTCTATGAAAACAATTAATTAACATGGCGCGTCAATTAAAACAATCAACTTAATTGATTTTGTATGCTTGATTAAAAAAATCCAAAAATCAAAATTAACTGGACAGTGAGAAGACCCTTGAGGTTTTACCCTGATTAGGTCGAGATCTACGTACTGGTCATAGGTCAAGTCAATTTATTATGTTTAATACACATAGCATAATGTGTAACGCCTATTAAAGTGAAGTGATTTATATATATATATATATAATATGTGTAGAGACCTCGACGATCGACTTGAATATTCTACTACAGTACTACATATATAAGATCAAGGGAAAGAAAGAATGCTGCATTTCTTGTGTTACTACGCCCAAATTCAAGATGCTTGTTTGCCGGTGATTAAATAGATGTATACGAAAAATACTAGGGAAAATTAACTTCCGATCCAATTAAGAAAATGACTTTCATTCACAGTCCGTTAAACAAAAATTGTTCATGGACAGTCCGACGACCCAAAAAACATAAGCAGACAGTCCACTCTGTCAATGTCACGGGTGCATCTCCGTTGGACGATCCTAAAATGTTGTTAATACCCTTTGACAATAGCAGCTCACGATTTGCCCACTCAATTGTACTTATTTAGTTATTCATGGGACTAAAAAAGAGGACGCAGACGTAACTTAAAGTTGACTACGGCCATCTTGAGATGGTACGATTTTTGATTAACAGTTTTAAAAAATATTTCATTTATAACAAAAATTATTAGATCTAATTTATTTCAATATTTAAATCTAATATACATAATTAAATATTCCGATTTATATATTTAAATTTAATAAAAAATAAAAAATATTAATTTATTTATTACATTACATTGATTATCTAATTTATATGCATAAAATATAATTATTTTCAAAGCAAAAGTTTATAACCACAAAATATTATTATAATCATAATTTTTTAATAAATCAAAAAATTATTACATTTTTATAAATATAAAATAAATAATAATTTATGATTATCTATTATTTTATATTTATATTGATCGTTTGGTTTATATTTCCTTAAATATCATAACTAATTTTTTTGTTCTTTACTAATTAATTGAATATTTTATCATTTTATAAATACTTAATTTTAATATTTTATATGACTATAGTATAATCTATATTTTACATTTTTTAAATTTTCAATAGATTCCTTATTTTATTGGCTGTCTTGAAAAAAACAACTCACGACAAAAAAAGCAGAAGAAGAAGAAGAAGAAAACGCAGCGCGGCAGCAAAGAGTGATTTGGAGGGTTATATATTTTATTTGGGGGGGGGGGGGTAAGAGGGACATTTATCCTGGACTTTGAAACATCTCTCACGGCTGCGAACAGTTTTGGAGCGGAAATGTCAAAAGTTGTAAAAATCGGACCTGCTACGAGAGTGAATTTGTCGTCGGAGCTTTTGTTAAAGGGAGTCCGTTGAAACGGAGCCGCTGTTAATTTAGCCAAAATACTATGCACGTACCACGGAGAGAATAATACATCCAATATATATATAAACACAGACACACACACTAATGGGGTGTTTGGTTGCATTATATTTTTTGTACATTTTCATGATAAAAAATTGTATTAAAATAAAAAATGAACCAACTCATGACATAAAATTATCATGTTTGGAGGGATGTGATTACAAAAAAGAGTAACTGCCACACATGACCAAACAAAGTGGGGGACCACAAGAAAAAAGAAAGAGGTGAGACCCTCTTTTTTGTTTAAGAAGAAAATCACTTTTAAAACATAAAATTGTCATGGTTACCAAACACCTCTTTCAACAAGTTTTCTTACCATTTTTAAAAATTAAAACAAAAACCTTCATTATCATGCAACCAAACACCCCATAAATTAAGGTTCACTCCGGGATTTAGGTGGTGCTTGATTGATAATATCTAAACCATACCTGATTAGGTGTGGGTATTTAGATTGCTTGATAATATGCCTTAATTAATCAACGTCTAAATTTATCCCTTATGTCTTAACAAATCTCTATATAAGATATATATACTATCATATATTTTTTTCAGATGTAACCACTAAATTGAATAACACAAACAAATTAATGAAATTAGGTACTTTATTTTACCCCAAAAAAAATTATATTAAGCCAAAACAAATACCACCTTAAGTTCCCTCCCCTTGGTGGATGCCCCCCGTTAACATGTATGATAGAGTTGCAAACGAGTCAAATTTAGAAAGGGAATTGGTATTTTTTATCTTGATTTTGACAAGGCTCGATTAGATGTGAAAACAATTCAATATGCTCGGACAAGAGATTTGAAACTCGACTCAATAAAAATTCGACTAAGTTCATTTTTCATGTTAAATAAATAAACTTGAGTAAAAAAATAAAAAATTTAATTTGTTAACGAGCCAAACTTGAATAGATCCCACTTACTCAGTTTGATAAAGGAACTTGATTAAATATTTATTTAAAAATTTAAAGTTTGAGTGTTGATAATTACATTGTTCACTTAAATATTTAAAATAAGTTAAAATAAAATTTAATTTGATTTCAAACTTAAATCACTCTTCATGGACAGCTTCGTTGTTCGAGTTTCACACTTGGATTAGTTTTAAGTTTTATAAACAAGTTTTGGACTAGATTTGGTTCAAATTGCTCCTACTCTAAAGGGCAACGCTCAAACTCAATCTCCAATAGAATAAATGAATTGAACGCTGACAACACCAGCTCGTTTGCACCAAGGGTTAAGTAGTTTTTATTTTAGTTTTGATTAAATCGGAATCACGTAATTTTGCCTTCTATCCGATTGCTTTATCTGAATCAAAACTGAAATTGATAATTTTTCTTAAAAATTTTGAAACAACTTTATAAGTTGTTTGGTTGCACGATAAATTTATATACATTTTCGTGATAAAAATTGTATTAGAAATAAAGTGTGACCTGATATGAAATTATCATGTTTGGAAGAATATGATAACAAAAAAGAGTGGATACCATATTTGACTGAACAAGGTGGGGGGGATCACAAGATGAAAAAAGAGGTGACACTCCCTTTTTTGTTCAAGAAAAAAAATTCTTTAAAAACATAAAATTGTAATGATTGTGAGACACCTACTCTAACAAGTTTTGTTACGAATACGTTTGTAACAAAAACCCAATTTACCATACAACGAAACACCCCCTTAAACTTTTTAGTTTATTATCACATTAATATTTATACATATATGCATTAAATTTTATGGGAAAAAAAGAGGAATCGGCTAGATCCCATTGCAATTCTGACAACCCACCAAAGCATCCACTTTTGTTTCAAATATCTTAAGAGATACAATAGTAAGTTATTATTACCTTAATTCTTGGTACCAAGATTTCTAAATTTTGTATTCTTTTGTCACGTCGTCAAGTAGATAGTGGGCTGTGTAGTACGCTGGGGTCGACTGTGCAGTCCAACAGGCCTGCCATGATCAACTTCGGTCCAGTACTCGTATATGCATATATAAATAAATATATATATACACACACATAGACTAGAAGCTGTCTAATTAATAATTATACAGACCGCTGAATAAATGATCTTGGGTTGACAACAGATGACGCATTTGGAGTGCCCCCGCGGCCCGACTCGGGAAGGGTCATCCGTCGCGGTCAGCCCAAAAACCAACTAGGTCGGACCTTCTTCGTTCGTTGAGAGATAGATTTTTTTTATTTGTATATTAATCTTTATATTAAAGTTAGTTGAACACATTTAAATTATCTTGTAACAAAATAACCCCCCCCCTCTCTCTCTCTCTGTCTAATTTTAAAATACCACGTCGATAAATAATAAAAAAAAATACCTAGCCACGTTGACAACGACGTGCTTAATTTGCTTTCTTTATCATGCTCGCATCAGCCCCTCATCTTAGCATCCAAACATGCGAACACATGTGCATCTTGATTCCACAATGTCATCATCTTGTCATTTTCCGACATCATATCGATTTGAAAACTTTCATAAAATTTTAATATCGCGATCTCTCGAAATTGACATCGCAATAAAATGAAAAATAGACAAACTGTGAATAAATCTGACGCATTGAATGACAAGAAAAACGAAAAGTAATGCTCTGATGTTACCAGATCAAGTTTTAATAGTGGTATAAGCTTATTAACTCGAATTTAAATAAAAATTAATACCATATATATATATATCCGAGAAATGACCGAATTTTATTCTGATGCCGACAACGAAATCAAAATCAGAGAGTCCGAAAGTGGGCAGGTGATGAACTATTATAAAAGCAGCCAGAACAGAATGTGCACCCGAGGAAACGTCTAACAAAAGGAAGAGAAGAACAGGAAGGTGACCGACCACACATGAGAGTGGAATCCATCCCGGGCATCAACACCATCACGACACAGAAGAAGAATGTACAGATATCGCCTACCAGAAGTGTGATGGAAATCCTTCAAGGGTGTCCCTTCCATCCGGAGTAGTTGTTATCCGTCCTGTTGTTCCTGAAGGCACAGCATCCGACGGAGTAGACGATGACGAGGAAGACGAGGAAGATGATGTTGACGACCGCGACTTTCTTCCAGTTGCTCTTGATGTTGGCGAGGACTCCTGCCTTGCAGGACTGGCAACTGTAGCACAGCACGCTCTGATCGTTGCTCCATGTAGCGCAGTCGGTGTTGGAGGTGTTGGCGGCGGCGGCTCCACTCCACACTGTAGGGCTCGTGAAATTGAAGCCGCACTCCGTGGGAGGCTTGCAGCATCCGGACTGCACAAAACAGACGACCGCCGGATGTGGATCAGAAGCCACGGGGGAGCAGATCATCAGTAGAAGTTGCCGCTGCGCGGATCGGCGCAAGAACTCGGCGATACAAGATCAGATAAAGAGATGAGAAAGGGACGGGATGCGATGTCGACTTGTTGGAAAAAGCGAAAGAAGAACATTTAAAGGTGTTCAGGGTAGGAGGAAAAAGGAACGAAACAACGTGACAGACAACACGCTATGATTGATGTAGATGTATAATTTTTTGACAGAGCCGAAAGAAAAAACAAGGAGGAAAAGCAGGTATCTGACCAAACCACACCACAAGGATAATTTTCAGTCGAGAAGTCATTAAGAAAGACCCCAATCTCCTCCTCAAACACACGGAGAGGATAAACTATTAGAACAACTTTCTGAAAACAATCGCCAAAAAGTCTTGCATGAAAAAATTAGCGTCATCTCGACAGTAAGTAGATCGGTGATTTTACAAGCAGAAGAACCTGTAAGAGAACCTCGCGAGATCTGAATTTCTTTCCGTTGTCCGTTCGGAGGAAAATCAAAGAGGGAAGGACCACGAAATCCCCAAATCACAGAGGAAGGTTTACGGAACGGAACCATTAATATATGCCTGGAAAGAAAGAATCAACAGAATCCGAATGCTAGGGTGCGTACCTGGATGGGAGAGAGGTTATCCCGCATGAATTGGTCCATGGTCTCGTTTCCCTGCTGCATATTCCTGCAGACCTTGCTGTCCTGAAGGCAGCTCTTGATCTTGGCCCAGTTCTTGCTGTTGTTAACCCTCTTCTGCAGCCAGTTGGAGTAGTCCCCCAGCCTGTACTCCTTGTAGCCCCTCCCAGAAACCACCTCGCCGGCGCCCTTGTTGGTGACCACGAAGGCGAAGATGGTGAAGCCGAAGACGACGACGATGAGCACGAACATGACGAGAAGGTAGAACCAGAGCAGCCAGGACACCCGGCAGCAGGCGCCCACCAGGCCGGCGAGGGAGACCACCAGGAGGCAGACCCCCAGCGCGATGACCGGCCCCTCCAGGAACCGCTCGCAGATGGTGCTGCCCTTGGTGCTGAGCCATATGCCCGCCCCCAGGATGGGGATCGAGAGGAGGAAGGTGACGAAGTTGAGGATTCCCACCAGGTTGTTGCTCAGCCGCACCATCTCTGCAACTCCCTTCCTCGCGCCGGCGGCTGCTCCAAGTTTCCTCCTCCGACGGTGACCTGATTTGATACGCTTGCTGCCCTCGCGGTGCGCAGATAGATGACTATATAGGAGGTCATCGTCGTGTTTCTGAATGTTTATGGGTTTTTTTTTTATAAAAAGATGATATCAAGGGCACGTACCGAACGACCGGGTGCATCTCTCGTGCCCCCCAAAAAAGAAGAATATAAGCGAAAGTAGAAAACGATAAGAGCACATTAAGAAAGTCAACATAATTCGGAGGACTTTTCCGAAGAAACGCGACGCGTGGACGGACGAGGAAGCTGGATGCGGGCTTCCGCGGCCGCCGGATTTCGGTAGCAGAAAGCGCGTGGCGAGGAAGGAAACGACGAAACGGGTATCGGTATCGGTCTCGGACCGTTGTCGGGTCGGGTCCACTACGGACACGGTTGCGTTTGCGACTTGCCGTCTCCTCCGCGGGACCCCGCGCGTCTTGCTGGCGTAGATCATACGTCAGCACGCCCGGGAGCCAAGAAATAGTATCTAGGTGAAGTTGGATTTTTAGCTCGACCCCGAGAACATTAACTCTTCTTGCTTTTATATCCAACTTCTTCGTAGGCCTCGTTTTTGTTTTTGGCTTAATTGATGTCAAAACAATGAATCGGTAAACACACTCGGACAATTTGGCAAAATGTTTAATGCATGATTGGGTCAGTTGTCAACCGTGATCGTTTGGTAAAACATTTGACCTAACATTTAAATACGACAAAAAATTCTCAACAAATTACTTAATTTTAAGTAAGGAAGGTGGGGTCGAGGATCGAGATCGAGTCGGTCGGGCTTAAAATCGACCTGAGTCGGCTGCAATCGTGACTCGGGTTGAGTTGGGGGTCGAAAAAAAATTAAATAAAGATTTTATTTTAAATTAACAACCGGGTTGGGGTCGCGGGGCCGGAGCTGGGTCGGTCAGCCCAAAAATTGACCAAGTTGGCCAACCCGACCAACCTGTTCACCGACCCGATGAACCATGATTTTAAGTCATCGTTGTGCTCTTTTATTTTAAGATGACTTAGATTTTGTGTTTGACAAGATTAGAGATTAGAGATGAAATTTAAATTTTAAATTTTCAAATCAAACCAAACCACACGCCATCTTAGATCATGATAAAGTTACATATTGTTGATAGAAACTCCATCAAGTTCGAGCTTAATTTGATCTCAAAATTCTAAACTCATCCGCGAACCTCAAACTTGAGCTCAATCTAAACTCACATGATGGAATTTTAATTTAAATTCATTTGTGAAATTCAATTTTAACGTATTTAATATATTTAATTGGCATTGTATAACTTTTAAGTGCTTATATTTTTTTAATATCTAAGTTAAATGAGTGCTGTCTAGTCACTTACTGATCAGTTTTATCAAGATGAGCAAATGTCTGCTCAAGCTAAAGTTATTAACAAGCTGAACTATGTTTTTATTTTTATTTCTTTTTTTTGGTTTAAATTTACTCATTTAACTTGATAAACAAGCTATTTTGGTGCTAAGATGTATAATCACCGTTAGCAGCTAGAATAATACGAGCCTTCGGTCTCCCTGTATTTCTTTGATAAAATATGCAGATAGAATAATACTATCAGATCTTTGATAAAATATGTAAATTACTTAATTATTTTTAAGTAGCTCACTGTATCTTTTTACATTTCCAAGATGAATTATCAGTATGTTATCTTTCTCGAGAGAAATCAAAGCTGAAATTAAGACAATAAACATTCTATCGAGTCAAATCAAACGTCACCTAAAATTTGTTCAGCTCACATCCTGTTTCGGTTTATATAAGACCCTAGAAATTGAACCATGCAGTTCTTTATGTTTATTTCAGTTTGAATCAAACAATAACCACTCGTAGTAGAGTTTTATCCACAGCCCCCACACACCCACCTGTCCTGTATATATGGTCAACACCACAGAACTGTGGCCTGAGAATATCATGTCATTGTATGATGCACTACGACAACAACCTTGTGAAGAGACGTGTTGGTCTTTTCTTAACCCAGCTATCTAGGTAGAAGCGCATGGCACCAATGGGTTTATCAACCCAGGAGGGTATGCGTTCAAATATGCCAAATTTCAGAAGCATATATATCTCTGGAGTCATAAAATATTCGGATGAACAAGGACGTTAAATATTCATCAAATATGAAAGTGGATGTTGCGATCAAGCATCATCTCCTAGATGCGGATATATTTATTTATTTCTTCTCGTGGGTCTTGATGATGTGGACCGGCAATCGTTCGGACAGAGCGAGAATATTCTGATCTTTGTGCACATTTACCATGTTAGAACCTGTTTAAAAATCGATATAGATATAAATCATCAGGAGGAGGAAGAGGAGGTGTGCAGCTATCATTATCGGTTTAAAAACTTGCAAGGCAAATAAAACATGTGACGTAATACATTCGTCCACCTGTACCAATTTTAATACCGGATACTTCATCCTTTATTATATTACGCTTGATTAGAATATTATCGAAAACAACATTATATCAATTTTGATATTGATATTTGCAGAAGAGACAGTAAAAATACATCAAAATTGATATGGCTGAATACTTGTATTGTATATATTAACATCGACGATGAGTTATGGGAATATGGACTTCAAAGTGGACAATGATGAAGTTACCGGCCAAGGGCTTAAAAACATCAATATCAAAATTGATAAAATATTATTCTTATACTTCATCTTGTTTGATTAGAATATCAAATGATATTAATTTCGATATCGATATTCAATACCAAGACTGATACGACCGGACATTTGTATCACTGTCATGTTTTGTTTGAACCCAGAGTTCTCGAGAAAGAAAAGGGATGCGGAAAGCAAATCCCCGTTCTCTTGATGCAGGTATTCCATAAACAGGAGCGTAGAGGTCATTCCCGGATGGAATACACCTAGTGAAGAAGCGCAACCCGGTTGAAGCTTTTGGAGATCATCGCCGAAGGAGTTCTTGTTGCATCCGTCCCGTCCCTCTCTTCAAAAAAAGCCTGCCTTTATTTCCACTGGTGGAAATCGATATATATATATATATATATAGTTTTTGGTATGTGTTTGGTTGGGATTTATGAAAGAGATTTTAACACATGGGAGCAAAGCAATAACTTCGACAGGAAAAGCAAATCTGGACCCACAGAGGTCGAAACATATGTAGTGAGGCCGGTCAGGTTTACATATTATTATCGAGTCGCCGAAACACGGAAACGAGAGGAGGAATTCACCGATTGGTTTTTAAAACCACGACCAGAAGTTTTCAAGTTTTCACGCGAAGTTGCACCGGGGAAAGCAAATTGCCATCAGCATCTGATGCGCCAATCAACAGAACTGACAAATAGAGTGGTCCGAGGGGATCGCATTCCTCCTCCTCCTCACCTCGTAGCAAATTAGAGTGGTCCAGAGAAATTACCATTCTCCCTCTGCTCGTTCCATTTCCCTATCTGCATTTTATCAGGAAAGCGACGCTTGAGCACGTAATTGCGATAAAATGTATGATAATATTGAGCCAATATCTCAAGAGCTGCGGATGAAGGAATGAGATCATTGCAGTCATTAACATAGACTGCAAGTTCCATTGTATAAATGATGTAAACTACCTGCCTCTGCGAAACCACCATGTGAAGGAATCCTAACCTTCTCAACGAGGTTGCCATACATATCTAGTAGCCATTTAGCTAGCATGTATCAAAATTGAAGTGGAAGGACATAGCTCTTGTAACCGGGGTTTCTTATCATTTCCTTTTCCTTCTAAATGTGAACGAGAATGGCAAAATTTTGTTAGTACCAATAGAAAGAAAGATTACATAAGGGGATGAAAGTAACCAAAAAAATGAAAGATCCCCCATCAAAAAGATTGAAAAAAAGAGAGGAAAAGATATGTGGAAACCTCATTTTTCCAAACATCATTATCACCATGATGATATGTGATGTAGAAATATATGGGTCAGATTAGTGGGGTATGTGTATAGGAACATAGCTAAGAGTTTCGAATTTTTCCCAAGTGTTAACATAGGCATATCCCTATAACTTAGAAAACTTTAATCACTTTTAGGATTTTCAGGTTATCGTGTGGGTTTAAGAAAATATCTTTGGACCTTTCCTCACCATTTTTACTTTGTTGTGGAGTTGAAAGTTTTACTGAGGAAGGCTTTCCTGCAAGCTTTTTCTCCAAGAAAAAAAGTCCTTTTTAAAAACTTGTTAAAAAAAAGATCAATTCATGAAGAAAGGACTACACTTTGACGGACTGTCCTGCTCACCACGCTGTGAGCTACTCAAGGAAATGAAGTAGCAGAATCTTCAAGCAACAATTTATTCCTAGCCTGAGTATCCTTACAGGATGCAGTCCCTTATTAAGGAACGATATTTTGTAATATAGGCTAGCCAAGGAGAGCCCTTTCAAAATTGAAGTGGAAGGATATACTCTTGCAATCAGGGTTCAAATCTTTTTTTTTCTTCTAAATGTAAACAAGAATGGTCAAAATTCGTTAATCTTTTTTTTCTTCTAAATGTGAACAAGAATGGTCAAAATTTGTTAATACCAATAGAAATAAAGATTACATAAAGAAACCAAAGCAACCATGGAATGCAAGCTCACGACCCGGGCCCGATCTGGTCAGTTTTTGGGCCGACCGACCCGGTCCCGACCCCGCGATCCCGACCCTGTCACCCTGTGGTTGTTTTAATTTTTTTTTTATTGCGACCCCGGCCAACCCTGACCCGACCTGGGTCTCGACCGTGACCGACCCGGGTTGGTTTGGGCCCAACCAACCTAGTCCCGACCCCCGACCCCACCTACCTTGGAAGCAACTAAAAAATTTAAGACCTCCATCATAAACATTGAAAAAAAAAAGAAAAAGAAAGGGAAAGATCAAAAGGAGACATACAGCAACAAAGGGCCAACCCATGTGTAGTAAAGCTAATAAAAAAGTCACAAATAAAAGACCATGAACTCAGCAAGTCAAGCAAACAGATGTGCCTGATTATTCTATCCACAAGCAAAAACACAGTGATGCAACTGTGCAAGAAGTAAAATGCTTCTTGGAAACTCCCTTATGTTGATATCCTCGAGATTCTTTGAACCCCAACCATGACTAGATGCTTTGGAGACTTTGCTTGCAACCTATTTTCTGGTCTACATCGCATGAAAAGAATTACATAATTTTCTAAAACATATTCTACTCCATCTAAGTGACCATAACTTGCATAATCGACCGATTTTTGGATTGTATCGGACTATGTTGATCCGATAGTCAGACAGACAGACAATACGAGATAAATCCCAGCAGAATCAGCCAGATCGGCCGAGATCGGATTGAAATCGGAATCCTGGTTCTTTATACTTTTTATAAAAAAGAATCAAGCCAAATCGGCTGGAATCAAATAGAAGACCATGAGCTCAGCAAGTCAAGCAAACAGATGTGCCGGATTATTCTATCCACAAGCAAAAACACACTGATGCAACTGTGCAAGAAGTAAATGCTTCTTGGAAACTCCCTTATGTTGATATCCTCGGGATTCTTTGAACCCCAACCATGACTAGATGCTTTGGAGACTTTGCTCGCAAGCTATTTTCTGGTCTACATTGCATGAAAAGAATTACATAATTTTCTAAAACATATTCTCCTCTTTCCAAGTGACCATAACTTGCATAATTGACCGATTTTTGGATCGTATCGGACTATGTTGATCCGATAGTCAGACAGACAGACAATACGAGATAAATCCCAGCAGAATCAGCCAGATCGGCCGAGATCGGATTGAAATCGGAATCCTGGTTCTTTATATTTTTTATAAAAAAGAATCAAGCCAAATCGGCTGGAATCAAATAGAAGACCATGAGCTCAGCAAGTCAAGCAAACAGATGTGCCGGATTATTCTATCCACAAGCAAAAACACACTGATGCAACTGTGCAAGAAGTAAATGCTTCTTGGAAACTCCCTTATGTTGATATCCTCGGGATTCTTTGAACCCCAACCATGACTAGATGCTTTGGAGACTTTGCTTGCGAGCTATTTTCTGGTCTACATCGCATGAAAGGAATTACTTAATTTTAAAAAACATATTCTCCTCCATCCAAGTGCCATAACTTGCATAATCGACAGATTCCTGGATAGTATCGGACTATGTTGATTCGATAGTCAGCCAAAGGGACGATCCGAGATAAAATTCCGGCAGCATAAGCCAAATCAGCCGGGATCGGATTGGAATTGGAATCATGGTTTTTTTTTATATTTTTTTTATAAAAAAGAATCGGGCCAAATCGGATGGAATCAGATCAGGATAGGAATCAAAATTATTTTAGAAAATTTTTAAAATTACCAATCCGGATTGATTTCGGATTGGTTTTCCTCTTGGAGGATCAGCCGATTTGGCAAATCCAATTCCGATCTGGATCAGATTGGGGCTCTTCGATCTAGGTCCCGATTCCAATCCTGCAATCTTTGCAAGTAACAATCAAGCAAAGCTGCCAGTTGACTCGACTGGTTTTTCTCTTAACTGTAATCTGTCTCTCTAAATGGCAATACGAGTGGGCCTTTTCTTGCATCTGCTTCCATTGTAATGACTTTTAGGTCCTATCTTTCTCTCTACCTATCCCTTTATCTTGTTTTCTTTCAATTGATATGTTTTTCTCTTTTTCTTACCTACAAAAAAGAATCACCTCTTGAAAATATCTTGTATGAGACGGTGGTTGAACATTCTTCAAATTTCTAGCCAGCCAAACGGTACACAGAAAAGCAAAAAGAATGAATGTCACAGATCTTAATATGTAAGATTCTGATCGCTGGCAGCTCTCCCATTTCAGTAAAAGAACTCGTCACTGGCAGGATTAACTGAAAACAAGTCTCTAAGAGACATCATTTTCGCCTTCTAGGATAAGTACCTAACGTAGGAATCTGAAAAGATTCAAACCATTCTAATCTTTAGAGAAAATTTATCATTTCAGAATGGCGAAGTTCCTGAGTGGTTATTCACCAATTTAGTGGAGGTTCCTGAGCTTTTCATCATTGTCAAATTGTGATCATTATGCCATCTTCCAAGAATCAAACTACAAAAGAAAGAAGCACATGACACAATACTGGTAGGAAATCACATATCTTGCATAGGCTTGTCACATAACATTTCCACCACTAATCATGCATAGAATAGAGAACTAGAAAGGCAGGAAAATTATGCTGTTTTGATGTTCATCATGATTGGTCCCAAGCTCGGATAAGAAAGGAGGTGTGGTAGATGACAACCAACGTAAAAATATTGTCACATCTCATGATATGAATTCAAATGATATAAATATTGAGGCATTCTCTACTTATGGTGCACTGCATCAGGGCTAGGCGTAATAAAAAATACAACAAAGGTGAGAATGGTCCCCACATGCGATGTCACGTAAACACCCAAATATGGTGCTAAATAAGCAAGGGTTCTCACATCAATCACTCAATGACAAGTGTAGGTAAAAAATGTAATCCATATTAGGGAACAAGATATAAGTTTTAAAACAAATTTAAAAACTAATAGACATTATTATAAAAAGATATCTAAAATTGAAAATATTGAAAGGATGATAAAAATAGGTATTTAAAAAATTAGATCTCTTATGGAAAAAATCATAGAACTTGCTTATAGTACAAAAAGAAGAAGGATTAATATTTTTTGCATCCAAAAAACTAAATAGATAGAAGAGAAATTTAAAGAAATGGGATATACAGGATATCAATTATGGTATATAAGAAATAAGTGAAATAAAAATAGGATAGATATCGTTGTTGATAAAATATCAAAAGGTGCAGTAATTTCAGTGAAAAGAGTAGGAAATATAATTAATATGTAAAAATATTTAAAGAAAAAAGAGATAATTAATATAATTAGTGTGTATGCTCTACAAATTGATAAGTGACATTAAAGACAAAATTTGAGAGGACAAAGATGACCTGATGCAGAGTATATCAAATGTACATAACATATTTATTGAAAAATGTCTCATTAGACTAGACATGTTGGAAATGAATGTCATAGATATAAAAAATCAACAAACCTTTTGAATATTTAAATTCAAATAAAGAGAAAAATAGATTCTATATTTGCTATGACATAGGATCTTATACTAACAAATACTCATTTTATTAAAAGAGAATCTTATTTAACATTTAAAAATAGACAAAATAAAAGTTAATTCGACTTCATTGCTAGTGAAATCTTAACAAGTCAATATAATTTAGAGATTTTAGTTGTAATGATAAAAAGACAAATAAAAGCATTTAAAAGAAAGATTCCTCATGGTAAAAAAAGATTTCTCTTAGAATAAAATGGTGAGAATTAAAAAGTCTGAAGTAACAAATATTTAAGAATAAAATTCATAAGATGAATGATTGAAAGTGAGATGTAAACATTAATGCTATGTTGATGGATATGGCTAGAAAGAATAGAGAGAATGCTAAAAAAGTATTCGGAGAGTTTAAATGACACAATTCACTTAAAAACGAGACTTGGTGGTAAAATGAAAAAGATTGTCAACATGTAAAAATTAACAAACTATATGGACCTTGAATTATAATTCTGCAATTGTGATTATACATAAAAAGAGACGTCAAATAGCTAAAATAGAGATAGACAAAAAAGCACTTAGAGGCACCTACAATATCTAAGCTAGCCAAAGGCATGCCAAACAAAAATGCAATGAAGGAAAGGGTCTCAAGATCAGACTCACCCACTCTATTGGGCAAAGAGATCTGTAATATCTTGCAAATTTTTCACACTCATTGGATTCCTCCCCTTTTGCCGCCAAGCACCTAGTGAATAGCAAATTACTGATTTAAATACTGAAGAGCTTAACAATGCATCATCTCCATCTATCAAACAGAGTTCATACTTGTGATATTCAATGTAGCGTGTAAAACAATGCCTTGTTTGATTTGCTGTAGGGAAGCGGAAGTCAGCTGGTGCAGTTTTTAGCTCGATCTGATGAACAAAAACGTAAACAAGTACCAAATATCTTTTAGGAGACAACAATACAGAATGAAAGAACTCAGTAGATGACAGGGGACAATTAAAAACAAAGATAATATAATCCATTAAAGCAATGAATGAACCAAATACACACAGCTACTTTTCGGCATATTATAGAAAACATAATATCCAATAAAAATGAAGAAAATTGAAACACAACCCGTGATTTAGCAACATGTGACTTACATGAAAATAGCAAAATGTAAGCCACAACCATATCCTTTATTTGACATGAAAAATCTTAGAAGATGAGCAATTGATGCTACCTAGGACATGATTTATCAACATAAATTGAAGATGCAAATTTCAAATGTAACTACAATGATCCAAAAGCCTCTCCATTCAAAAAGCAAGTCCTTGTGGCCCCCATTATGGCCTCATTAAGGTCCATATTATCCAAGTCTACGTACTCCTGGTATTTTAAGGGTCAACCATGGCAAAAGGATCATTACAAGTTTTAAGATCCTACCAACACAGTTTACCTGTTCCAGATTCATCAGTTATATCTAGCTTTCTCATAAGCAGTCTTATCGTTAGGTGTCACCAACAAAAAAACTAAAAAAATGAAACTATCATAACAGAGGTTCATCAACGTGAAGTGAAATCGCCATAACGGCATATAAATTCTAGAACAGACTTGAAATCGAACAAAGAGATCGCAGGTATGCATTTCCAGTTACCTATAAATCTAAAAACAAAACTGAAACAACAGTATGGGTGGAAAATCAGATACTTACGTGATATCTAAACCACAAAACCCGAGCTGAGCATGTTACACAAAAAGAGAAACGGATATCACATTTTCAAAGGAAAAAGAAATCAACGGTCCATTCCACGGGGAGGACAGCAAGTAACGACACGAATTCCGAATGCAGAAGCCGGATCGTATACTTCGAGAAAGAAACACAGAGAAAACGGGGATGAACAGATGAAGGAGACGAGGGAATGGCCTCTTACCTCCGCCATTCGATTAGCAGATGCAGATCTTCGACACCTTTCGCCCCTACCGTCGAATGCTTCTCTAGCTGGTCGTCCGGCGGCGAAGAACGAAACCATGGGCCGCCGATGTTTCAGTTTTATAGCGCGTTGACCATCTTTAAATCGTTGTTTTACATAAAAAATACTAATTCTGAAAAAAGTAGATCCCTAATACATAAATTAATTTATATATTTATTGTATATATAAATTAATATGCCGACGACGTAACACGTACTTTTATTTCTTTTGTTTTGAAAACTACGTACTTTTATTTCACTCGGGCCTGCAAACATTATTAAGTAGTATATTAAAAATAGAGGTCTTGCGTATTAACCAATATTGCATATTTCTTGGTTTCTCCGGGGGCATTGAAGTGCAACGGGCTTCGCTATTGTTCCTTGTAAATAATTATTTCCTCACAAGATTAATAAATTAAATGATTACTGGTAAGCTGTGATAATCCTTTCCTTTTGAAAAAATAGACAGTGCGAACATATATTAATATACCCCGGCTATCAAAAGAGAAACATTTAATTTCTCACGGCTTGTAACATATCAGCGCCCGACGAGGCTATTTCCAACAATATATACTTAGACCAGGTAATTGTGTAATTATCTATCTACGACGAGTTTTTTTATAAACGAATCTTTTTTATTTATTTTTTTTATAAAAGCAAGAACAAAAGGCAGAGCCCTGTTGCTGGTTCTTATCCGACGAGGAGGAGACCTGGTCGGCCGCGGAAGGAATCGGAAGGCGGCTGGTTGCTTCTCGCGATCAGCTCCAGGATACGCGCGACCTACCAGACCATCGCGGAAGGGAAAGCGGAGAACAGCGGCGCCTCCTCGATTCTGTGCGTCGACGAGATCGTACGGCGTTGGATCACCGCCAGAAGCCGCAGCAACCGGAGGAAGAGGATGTGGGCGGCGTCGTGCCTCGCGTCCTGCTGTGCGGCATGCGCCTGCGAGGCCTGCCGGTCGGTGGTGGGCGGTATCAGCCGCCGCTCGGCGAGGATCGCCTACTGCGGACTCTTTGCCCTCTCCCTCATCGTTTCGTGGGTCCTTCGTGAGGTCGCCGCCCCGCTCATGGAGAAGATTCCCTGTAGGCGCGCGAATTCCGTATTTCCCCCATCGTGCCGTTGAAAATCTCGATTTCGGCGGGTTTTGCTGATCGTGGTTTGGATTTTGGCAGGGATTAACCATTTCCACAAGACGCCCGATCGCGAGTGGTTCGAGACAGACGCCGTCCTGCGTGTGAGCCTGGGGAATTTCCTCTTTTTCACCATCCTGGCGGCTATGATGTCGGGGGTAAAGGACCAGAAAGACCCGCGCGACAGAGTACACCACGGTGGCTGGATGGCGAAGATCGTCTGCTGGTGTATTTTGGTGGTTTTGATGTTTTTCATGCCCAACGGAGTCGTCAGCTTCTACGGTGATCCCTCTATCCTGTGCTTGTTTTTTCTATTAGGATTATACAGCTATGGTGCGCATTATTCTCCTTTGGAAACAAGGAATACTAGAAGCAGGGTGATGATTTTTTGTTTGTGAAAATCCAATGCATTGGAAGTATATAGGTTTTTCTATTTATCAAGTAATACTAGCAGCTGGATGGGTTTATCTGTTCGTCGTGCTATTCGGTAGGTCACTGGAATTACCCAATATAGCCTGTATGTTACTTGTTCTTGCTTACATTCTGACCCAAGTAGGATGGGGCGCAGAGAGCCTCATGTGAATCGGCAAGGACCATCTTGCAAGACTAAATACTACCCGTGACTGACTGATGGGAAAGTAATGCCGTGAGAAAAGGTTAAAGTAACCCCATCAGGGAGCTAGAATATTATTGGATTTGTGATGTCAAGGTCAAAAGTGAAGCCTACTCTGGGAATTGGTTGACACGACCTTAAAAAATATCATCGAATTTCCTCAGACCATTAGTTAGCTGATATTTGTCTTGGTAGATTCACGCTGTTGTAATTTATGGAAGTAGTATCTCTTTAAACTTGAAGTTCACAATTTCTTGATTTCTGGTTTATAGTTCATATGTGCAGAGCCTTATTGCTTGCTTTCCCTAACTACTTAATTGAGTTGATTTGCTCACTTTCCCTTTAGCCCAAAGATCATACTCTTTTAGCAATATTCTCATTCCTTTTTTTTGCTTCACTTAGAATTGACTCCTAAAATCTCGAACATTAATCAAGGTTGGCACCCTGGGTGCCTTTTGGCTCCCAAAAAGGCACCCTAGCTAGATGGCCCTAGAAAGGTGCCTTGGCACCTAGGCGTGACAACTATGGTTTGTGATGTTGTGATGGATTTTACCCTTCTTTGGCTTATCTTCATCTATTCCTGATGGAAGGCAATATGAGAACCGTGGATCTGATTTCACTACTACAACGGGAAGTCAGTAAAGATGCTTTTTACTTGATATAGATAACCTGGTTTTTGGATTGAGATGTTTTGTCGGTGTCTCTTTTTCAAGCATCATATTTTTTGTCACAGTAATCAGCTATTTTGCATTATACATTATTTTGTAAGTTGTAAATCTGTATTGTCTACTCTAAGCTTGATGATTCAACTTTTAAATGCAGAGGGTATATCAAAATTTGGTTCTGGATTGTTTCTTCTTGTTCAAGTTGTTCTCTTGTTGGACTTTGTACATGGCTGGAATGACAATTGGGTCAGCAAGGATGAACAATTCTGGTATGCTTACTTGTTTTGTCAGCCTATATTTTAGTTTTTTATTAGTATTTATTCTTTTTATTGTGGGAGGAATGTAAGCAATTGGTGGTGAGAAACTTATTCTTTTAAGCCTCTGTGTGTGTTCTTATCTTCAGGCTTCCTGGTGTTTTTTCAAATCCTTGCTTCTTAAGACCTTCTAGTGCTTTTTAATAGTCTTGCTGCTGTGTCATAACTTAACATCTATGATTTGCATATAACATCTTTCGCAGGATAAAATTTACCTTTCTCGACCATCTTATACACCTTTTCCTACTTAAATTTATATATGTGGTTTTTGTTTCCACTCATTCTTTATCATACCGTATATTCTAAATCTTTTTTTATTACCAAAGTTCTATTACTAGTCATCTTTCCTCTTTTCGTCTTTGCTTCGTTTGTGACCTTGCTTTTGAGAAATATTGCTTCTAAAATGACTTGTAGGATGTTTTGATATACATGCTTTCCAGATAGTTTTATTTATAACATTTGTACTCTTTAAAGTCTGTCACATGTTAGTATAATTTTTAAAAATAAAAATGAGTAACTGCTATATTCGGCAATGGTAACATAACTTTTTTGATTTCATTTGTCCCTGATTACATTGGATTGTGAAAGTGGAACGAGGAGCTATAAAAGAATGGGAACATAAGAGCTGAACCCTGAACTCGATGTTGGGGTGTAGTGCTTGCTACGAGGGGTGGGGGTCACTATAGAAGGATAGGAGGGTACGTGGCTGTACCCTCCATTTGGGGTGGGTGTGTATTATACCTCCTAGGTATAGGGGGGATGGGGGAGGGAGAAGTGGATGGTGGCAATTACACTAGTTACTGGAATAAATGCTTGGATGTAGAAGTGTTTATCCTTTATTCCATGTTTATCTCAATTTAACATAGGTAGTACTTGTTTTAACATTTTGAAGGAGTTTTGAAGTAGAATAATTTTTTTAAATGTGCCTAGCAAGTTTTTTGGCCCAACTTTCTCATGGAAGAGAAAACATGTAAATACACAAGAAAAAAAAAGCCCAATTAGAATTGGAGACTCATTCCTGCCACCATAGTACCGGCTTATGTTTGTTCAAACTCTTTAGTCTTATTTGTTTGCCATGTTTTTTGTATCCGTAATATGTTGTTAGAGAAGAAAAGCAATTATATCATGGACTGAAAAATTGACCAATCCCTGATGGAGGTGGGGAGCCCTATCCTGGAAGGAACTTCTGTCTGGATCGGGCTTCAAGCTACTGGATCATCGAGGTCTGATTGGACTGGAATTGACCACGGTCCAACTTGGGCATTTTTTTACATTTTTCTTGTTTTCCTGTTTCTGGAAGAACCAATCCAGGCTGATCCTAGTCTCCTAGATCAGTTTTTCTAACCTCGAGTCGGCAGAGCCGGCCAGATCCTGACACCAACCCCAACTCGGAATTCTTTGAGTTATATATAGTTGTTGTTTCTTTTCCTTTTATAATTTGCCTTTGCTGGTAAGGATAAACTCTTGGTTAATTAAGATTGATCGTGACAGTCTGTATTCTTGTCCCACAGGTACCTGGCATTGTTTATTGTCTCCATATTCTGTTATGTGGCTACTTTCTCCTTCTCTGGATTGCTCTTCCACTGGTTTACCCCATCAGGACAAGACTGTGGTCTTAACATGTTCTTTATCATCATGACTTTGATTCTTGTGTTTGTTTTTGCTGTTGTCGCACTGCATCCAAAGGTTAGTATCCATGTCACTGTTTGCTACATATTCTCTTTGTTCCATCTGAAACTGCTAATTTGCTGTTATAATGCTCATTACATGATATCTCTGAATTAGCGTATCAACTTGTTGGTTCTTTTGAACTGTATAGATGATACTGATGGTCTAACCCCTTGGAGATAAAACATTAGGACTCGTTTGGTACAAGAATGTTTAGGGATTAAATCTGGTTATCTCCTGTACCAAATAGCCACTTAGTTACTTTACTTTATAGCGTTTATTTATTTGTAAGCCATCAGTATGAATAGAACATCTAACAGAAGTCATCTGAGGCACATGAATGATGGAGACTTGGTGGCTGATGTTGATGCGTCATTTCTGATGGTCTTATTTCTTTATTCACTTTTTATTTTTTGAAATATGGTATTCCAAAATGCTCTTATTCTTAGAAGGGACTATTCTTAAATTTTATAAAGTATGTTAATACAAATTTTAAAACTGAAAAATGTCAGTAACTAATCAGTTTGGGGAAAGTAGCATGATTTTTAAAAGAATATGCAGCGCTGTTTGTCACAAGAATTATATGTATAAATGGGCCCAGCATTGTGCTCATTTAAAGTAAAAGACCTGATCACATTGAATGCGATGAAAGTTACAATATATATTCTGTAGAGAAGCCATAGTTATTCAAATGACCTGAATTCAGTAGATCATACTTCAGAACATGGGTTCATTTGGGGAGAAGGACTCACTTAAGGATTACGGAAGAGGTCTGGTGTTTGTGCCTTGAGAATGTTTTTTGAACAGAAACCTCTTCTTTAGAAATAGTAGTTGTAGGACCAAATATCTGATTGCTTCTTATTTGATTAGAAGAGACAACTCAAAGAACAAAAGTAGGTGAAGCCAGGTTAGGCTGTTGTCCTTGTGTGGTGCTTACTTTCTATGGTTGCATATGCTACTAAGCTTCTATATGTACTTGCATGACCTTATATTTTATAAATAATTGAAGATTTATTGCTTTGATATTATCACCAGTTTTCTTGCTTGTCTTACAGTATTCAGTTTATTGAAGGTCCTTTATCTATTTTTTTTGGGTGAAGGTGGCAATGCCACAGTTCAATATAAAGCAATAAAGAAATGGTACAAGATGAGGAGAGAAGTAACAAAGAAAACAAGAACAAAGTGGAAGGCTCTTCTAAGATAGTAGAGACATGAACCTATCTAAAGCATAGTTGTTAAGACTAGTTGTGGCGGTCCGTAGTCGACCCACCAAATACAACAAAACAATGAGCCATAAATAGACATAAATTTTATCATTTCACTCTAGCAATCAATAAACTAATGAGACAACTAGACAAATAAATTTATATGTAAAGTGACAAAGTCTCAAAGGGAAAATGGTTTACCATATATTAAGAAATTTTTTTATCAAATGTTCAAGCACACTGTATGCTCAAACAATTAATATAAGTCAGAGATATTTATACGTGTGCTCAAACAATCAATATACTTACAAGTTTTCAATATATACGTCCTTTACTAACCAGATCCAATTAGCCGGTTTTGGATCCGGTAAGTAACCTAAGCAGACAAAGTGTCCGCTTTGGCACTTTACTGCTTGGAGTGCCCAAGGCAGATGCTTTTTTACACCTTGATAAAATGGACCTTCGCTCAGGCTCAGGGCATAAAAAACTGCTCTGGCTCTTTAGCGCTCGCTTCGACAACTATGATCTAAAGAAAGTCTTACAGTTCAAAAATCTGAAAGCAAACGAATCCCCATCTGGATAGGCCCCTGAAAATGCAAAGAACCAGTTTCTCACATATAGAATGAGAAACGATGGTGCACTTGGCACCAAACCAATGCGAGAAGATCCTTCTGTTCATTTCCTTTCACACATAACCCAATGATAGCTGAGAAGAACATATTCCATTGAACTTGATCTCTCTCTCTCAAACAGCTGCCCGATATCTTAAAAATCTGTCTATACCAAATTGACACTCTTGAGAAACACAACCCAAATTGAATTTGATAATACCACCACCAGAAAAGATGATTGATGCCTTAAGCTTCCGCAAAAGACACCTTGCATTCTTTATGAGAGAAATGATGCAGGTAATCCCTGCATATCAATCTAATATCTTGGCACATTCCACAGTCCAGTGCAATCAACTTCGCTGATCCTGTAGTGTACTGTATGGTATGACGTAAACCAGGTTAATATTTAGTTTCAACGCTAGTTTGGGGGTATTGGAACGGTATGGAGATGCTCCAAATCATAATGGATAAATTCCATGCAAAATGTACCAAGTTCCTGTCAAGTGTAAATGAACGCACATCCTATCTTAATGGGGAACTGATACGGGAGCACCATTATCAGCATTGGGAGTCTGAACTGACTTTGATTGTGCAATGGGGAGTGATTAACCTAGTTTGCATTTGGGAACATTTTAGGATTTTCATTTCAGTCTTTTTTTCCCTTTGTTTTGGCTAGTATATAAGTGATGAGTCAAGGACAGATTTACAATGTCTAGAAGTTTCGAGAAAGGAGTATTTTGCAAAATTCTAGGTATTTTTTATAAAAGGAAGAAATGATGAGTTTGTTAACTTGTTTTTTTTCAAAGGTTAATATGAATTATATTAGGAGAATAAAATTTTTAGAAGCTAAAAAAGTGTGTATGGAAATATTTGGAAGATTTTGGGGTGAAATTTTTGACTAAAGTCTTTAACAAAATCTTAATCTTTAAGAAAATACCAAATAAATGGAGGAAAGACATCATCATATCCAATTTTAAGAAAAGAAATATACAAGATTGTTCAAATTATAGAGAGATCAATTTCATAAGTCATCATATGAAATTATGAGAAAGAGTTATGGAGTGATGATTACATATTATATAAATATTTCAGCCAACCCATTTGAATTTTTTTGGTGAGTCTACACTCTACAATGTAAGTTATTTGAGTTGAGTTGAGTATTTTGGCACCATCTACCTTCCTATTTTCTGATGTCTCTTATTCCTTCTCTCATACAGGTCAATGGGAGCCTCTTGCCAGCCTCAGTTATCTCCTTGTACATCACTTACCTCTGCTACAGCGGACTTTCTAGCGAGCCTAGGGATTACGAGTGCAACGGTCTTCACAACCATGCTAAAGCCGTTTCTACTGGCAGTATGACTTTGGGTCTCCTGACCACGGTCCTGTCGGTTGTATATTCTGCTGTTCGAGCAGGTTCTTCAACGTCGTTGCTCTCACCACCCAGTTCACCTCGGGCAGGTTGGTCTTTTCCTGACGTTTGAGTTTCAACTTTATATGTAAACACTAACCTCCTGTTTGGTATCGGGATAACTCAGGGATAAACCTGGGTTATCCTCAAAATATTGGGGATAACCCAGGTTTATCCCCAAAATTTTATGGTACCAAACATGCCCTAAGTGGTTCATATTTTTCTAATGGCTGCCTTGTGAAAAAGGTTCCGAGAAGCCTTTGCTTTCGTTTGATAAGCTGGAGCAGCAAGAGGACAACAAGAAGGATGCCCCAAGCCCAGTTTCATACTCATATTCCTTCTTTCACCTCATCTTCTCCCTGGCAAGCATGTACTCAGCAATGCTGCTAACTGGATGGTCTACTTCGGTTGGTGAAAGTGGAAAGCTGGTGGATGTGGGTTGGCCTTCGGTGTGGGTCAGAATTGTGACTGGCTGGGCGACTGCGGTGCTGTACATTTGGTCTCTTGCTGCCCCAATCCTCTTCCCAGAGAGAGAATTCTGATGATCACACACCTATGGACTTGCTATGAAACTTGTCAGTGTTGGTATTGTAGACTTTATATGATGGATAGCGAGTATGTGGGCGCATACCAAGGTCTTTTAATTTACCGAGTTGTGGCAAAACCTGTCTTCTGTATTATGTTTCACTCCCCCATGAAGATGTGCAAGTTCAGTCAAACTCGTATGTGATATGAATATAAATGTTTCCAGGTTACCTGGAATATCCTGTTGTGGCATCAGGTGTTGTGGTGTGGTGTCTTCAATACCGCAAATGGTTCCTCTTTTTTTTTTGTTAATCTTGGGTGGAGTGCGTTGATCTCTGCCAGGTTGATAAAAATAAAGAGATGCGAAAATTCAAACCTCACAAAATCCGACAGTCCAGTCTTTTATTTTCCAAGCAATTATTTTATCATGATTGGTTCAAGAGATTTTTATCATGTCAGACTGCTTGTTTCACTGTAATCTGTGAGAACATGGGGCTGATTAGCTGGCATGTTTCACTGTAATTCTAATTCTCAATCCTCGATGCCTTCGATTTATCTGCAAGATATGAAACTCTGAGTCAAATGATGGTTACTATCGATCAAGTGTATCATCTTTCATCATTTCACTCTTCTCGGTTTCTTCCGTACCGAAGAACAAGTATCTGAATGCATTAATCGACGCACGAGCAAGCTCAAAGGTCATATCAGCATTCATCTGTGTATTTATCATGGGTTATCCTAAGTTTTTGTTGCCAAGTAAATGTGGATCTAATCCATTTTTTTAGGTATTACCAGTTTGATTCTGAGTGATCCGACTACACAAAAAAAGTTGCCGTCATACTCGTACGCATATGTATCTGATGTTCGTCATACGCAAAGCCGATCGATCAAAGGAGGGGGGCATCTCTTCACACCAACACAACCAGTTCTTATCGATCGACAATACCAAGATTCTGAGTTCTGAACAGGGTAATCATATATGATCAGAGCCAAACTCTCTTTGCTCGCCGATTGTTTATGATTCCATCTTTACTTCCATTGATTAATTAAATTAATTTAACAGGATGCTGCTCAGAGCCTCCGGTGCGTTCGGACGAAGTTGGTGGTCATGAGCGACACAGCGCTGGAAAAGGCGTACGCTCCGAGCAGGCAGAGGCCTCCCCACGCCAAGAGCAGCGCCTTCCACTGCCTCGTCGACGCCAGGACGGCGGCCGCCGCCGCCACCATGGCCAGCAGCCGCAGAGCGCTGGTCCCGGCGCGGAAGGCCTTCACGGCGCTCCGGCAGCCCCTGCAGTGCACCACGTGGCGGAAGTACTTGTTCGCCAGGTTGGGGGCGTGCGGCGACGCCGCCGCGCCCTTCGCCGGCATGGAAGCGGAGAGGGCGGCGGCGAGGCCGGCGGGCGCGTGCTCCACCACCGCGGGCTCCCGGGGGAGGCGGATGGTGGTGTGGCCGATGTGGTAGGGCATGCCGGGGCCGGCCCGGTCCATCCATTTCCGGTACTCGGCGACCCAGGTGTCGGAGGACCTGAGGTTGAGGTAGAGCTCCCGGGTGGGCACCCCCTCCCGGACGAGCACCTCGTTCTGGGAGGAGAGGAAGCCCATGTCCTGCTCGAACACCTTGCCGGCGTTCTGGTGGAGGAACCAGCCGGGCAGCAGCGCCGTCAGGGGGCTGCGCACGGTGGAGCCGAAGCGGACGATGAGCATGGACCTGCCCTGGCCGGTGGGGCGGCAGAGGAAGAGGGCGGAGAAGTACTGGGTGGCGCCCCGGCCGTCGACGAACTCGAGGTTGTTCTGGAGGACGCAGGGGGCGTCGAAGCGGGTGGCGTTCACCAGGTGGGGGGTGCGGGCGCGGTGCCAGCGGCCGGCGAAGCCCCGGGGGGTGCGCTCGGTGACGGCGAAGACGAGGGGCTGGGCGTCCTCCCGCCGGGCGGTCCAGTCGGTGCGGTCGTGGGAGATGGGGACGTGGGCGGGGTCCATCAGGTTCTCCAGCAGGATGGAATGGTCGTAGGGCAGCTCGTGGATGGAGGACAGATCTCGGAAGCCCGGCCGGGCGTAGTGCTCGAACCACGGCAGCTTGGCGGCGTCCGCCCCCCCGCTCTTCTCCGACATCCACACCCAGACGACGCCCTGGGAGTCCCTCACCTCGTACGTCTTGGCGCAGGCGGCGCGGGGGATCTTCCCCCCCTCCGGCAGCTGCAGAGTCGACGGATCATCAAAATACACCGCCCCCGGGAGGGGGGAGGGGGGCCGATCAGAAATTCAGAATCAGATCACTCCCTCCTCCTACCCTACCGATCGATGCGACGACGGTGATGTATATAGGATGAGCGCAGGACGTACCTGGGGGATCCTGACGCATCTGCCGTCGCCGTCGAACTGCCAGCCGTGGTAGAGGCACTCCAGCCGGCCGTCCACCAGATGCCCCTCCGAGAGCTTGGCCAATCTGCAGATCGGTCCGAGGCCAGGTGCCTTTTGAAGTCCGCGGAGGAGAGGAGAGCAAGAGTACCGATCGATCGGATTATATATATATATAGAGAGAGAGAGAGAGAGACTAGACATACAGACCTGTGGGGGCAGCGGTCCTCGTAGCAGCGGAGGACGCCCTGGCCGTCGCGGCAGAGGACGAGCTGCTTGTGGAAGACGGTGAGGCCGAGGGGAGCGTCGTCGGGCACGTCCGCCGTCAGGTAGAGAGGATACCACTCCTCCCTCCAGTCGTACTCCGCGCCGGCCGCCGCCCCGACCTCCTCCGCCTCCGCCTCCTTGGGCACCAGCTCGTCGTCTTCCTCCCCGGACGGCTGGAGGCCGATGTCCTCGATGTCCTCCTGCGCCACGGCCGCGCAGGATCCCGGCCGCCTCGGGGCCCTGCTTCTCCGTTGGACCAGGCCGCCGGTGGCGGAGGGGGTGGACATGGCGCAGGAGGAGCGGGCGGCGGCGGCGGCGAAACGAATCGTCCGGTGAGGAGATGAGAGGCGGAAGAAAGAGGAAGGGAGGGCAAGTTCCATACCCCCGAGAGTACCGAGGATGAGAGGTGGAGGTGACGGGGGTATAAGACGGAACAGGATAAGACCGCGCCGGGAGTGCAGACTTCGAAGAGATGGCGACGACGACGACGACGACGAGGGCGTTGGCCCACTAAGATATATATATACCTATATGACTACATACATATATACACACACACAGAGAGAGGGGGCGGGGGGGGGTGAGAGTATGGCCGGCTCCGGACCACAGGAGCAGTCAAAGAGCTGGTCTGAGCGTGAAGAGCAGTGGCTGCTTGTCCGCCACGCTTTGGTTGTTCGGTGTTCTGACGGAGACAGTACGGCGAGAGATGCCGACGGAGCCGGTCTTCGTACGTAGATCGTTGATTGATACATATTACCATTGTAAATATTCAGAACTTCCTTCGTGGCGCAGACTGCGGACCCATATGGTTATCAAAGCCCTCTCCCGTCCATGGCACTCTACCCGTTTACCCATATAACCCGGAGTCAGTCCGCAATCGCGTCCAAGCGGCAGGCTGGCGCGGACTGCAGGCAAACACGCGAGGCGTAACCGGATAGATGAACCAGTTCCCAGAGATCCTTCGCCAATAACAAAGCAAGTTGTCGTATTTGACGGAAGATCACACGACCCAATTCCAACGCACGCTTCAGCTCTCTCACGAGTCACGACAAGTGCCGGTGAACACAGAGGGGTAAATACGCAACAGTTTAATACAATAATAAATCATCAGTGTCAATTCAGCGTCTGCCAACCAGCGTAACCGAGAGAAGTACATCGCGGCCAGATGGAACGAACTGGCGAGATAACATAGCACACGCAACGACTCAAAGGATAAAGGAGGGTACGCAACTACCAAAGTGTGCTGCGTGCCGGTGGGTGAAGAACAATCCGCGAGCATGTTCTTAAAAGATAAAATAAACAAGGATCAGCACATTTTGTAAACCAACTGGCGACACGAAAAACTCCAGTCGTGAACGAACTACAACCGAACTGATCCGCCAGAGAGAAACCATGTAGAGGTCCATTTCGAACTCGCGCCTCCCAGAATGGTGTGTGCAGAAACGAGGGCCCGGAGGGGAGGGATAATTATCAGCAGCTTCGTCTCGGCTGCAGTTTACGTTGCCTGCAAGGATATTCTTTTAACGACAAGAACAGTATCGAAACCCAGCATAAAAGAAGTACGCACAACAGAACGGAAGAGAAAACAATAAGCTAACGACAAAAATGGCTCCAGACCCAATCCAAGGGGCAATCCCTGTGGAATTACTGCCCCTCCACTGCTTCCCAGTGGTGATCAGCCAAATCCGCACAGCCCAATCCGAACAGAAATAGGCCCTGGGATTGTTTAAGCGAGTACTCCACTGCACCTAGGTACTCATACTCGGGGCAACTTTTGGTGGAAGGCAATATAAGGTAACAAACATCTTCCAACCTGTGACAAACAGATGGTTTGGAGTTCTGTGAGTTGAAGTTCTCTTGGAGAAATAGTGTACCTACCAGATTACAAATTAAAAACCATCACTATACACCAAGGTGGGGCAACATCATTAGAAACCTGCTCCTATACCCGGAGACGAGCAGCATCGCTAAATTCCACCCACCTAGTCATGCCGGAGCAAGATGCAAGAACAAGTTTCATCATGCAATCAAGAAAGAAAGAAAGAAAAAATCTCCTTGATCATTATGAAAAAAATAGACTGACGTTTAATCCAGGCTAAAGAATAGAAATACTATAATTTCACCTTCTTAGTCATGTTTGCTAACTGAGAAATCCAAAGTGCCATAAGCCCTTTGCTCACAAAGTGGCTGCGTAAGCCCTTTCTGATAGCCTATCCTTCCCCTCCTTTGTTGTCTCTCTTTCTCTCTCTATATATAGCACACGAGTGCACCGAGCATGATTGTCCAGGACCAGTGATACGAGGGAAGGACCAGATGGTCCAGCCTGCTCCAATTCTTGTGTCCGCTATGCCAGAATACCAGTGGCTAAATGCCAGCCCCCCTTAGCATTCTTGCTGATAACCTGCAGATAGCCCCTCCCAGCAGGGGCATCAACATGCTATCCCATAATATCAATTATCAACTGCACACCATCATCTTCATTGTTTCCATCAAAGCCACTTGGTGCCGTCCACACTGCTGCAGTGCAGAGAAGACCCAAAATATAGCAGCCTGTTTGTGGCCGTGTATCCTCCCCTTCCTTCCCAGATTAAAACTAGAGTCCACATCTTTTGTTAAGCCATGTGGCAGCTTCACAAGCAGCACAGCATTGGTTTGATCCTGCTCATCATACCTCCACTGCTGTCCGAGTATGATGTCTGTTAGGCACGGTCCACTGTCATTCTCTGACTTCACCAGGATTGATCGGCCTTTGTGATTCTAGTCGGTGACCAGCATAGTTGAGAACTATGTTATGCAACGTGCTTGAGGTGATTGCTTAGCAGACTAGGTGAGGTGGCCCCTCACTGCCTCGACTGGGCCAAAGAGCATAGGCGGTAAATTCTACTGCTGCCAGACAGGGATGAGAAGGGCACCTTCTACGGTAGTTGTTTGCGGCTGCGCATGGGGGGTTGAGGTGAGAGCAAGCCTCTGGCGACCATCCTCTAGCCCTTGTCCACCTCCAGCAACCCCCACAGGAGGCATATAGCCCCATCCCCTCCATTGCCTAGGGTTGTCACCAGCTGGGGCACAAGGCGAAGCCCTCCTTGCCTAGGGCACCTCACACCTCCAAAAACATGGGTAATGAAGGCACCCACCTAGTCAGCACCCAGGTCCATTCTGCAAGGGGCTATGCCTCGTTGATCCCCACAACCTGACTCTTATATAAGTAAAAGGTTTTCAATCGATAGTATAAACTTAAACTTGTAAAGTCCCCTTCAACTCTTTTTCTCTTCCTCTTAGTTTATCACACTTACCTCAAATAATGTGAAATATCAACTCACTTTTTCTCTTCCTCTTAGTTTATCATACTTATCTCAAATAATGCCAAATATGTGTGAACTAAAAATCAACGTGAGTGGAGAAAAAGAATTCATAGGACTGCCACCGAATAACTTAGGATACTTTCAAATATATCTACCTATACACTAACATCTAATTCTACTGCTTAGTCAACAACTAAGCTGAAATGGCACCATTAAATGCCCTGGATGTCTTGTCACCTTGACAATCTCAGCCACCAGACGGCAGTGCCGAGAATAGTGGATCGCTGCATCAAACCACTGGAGTCATTTGGCAGCCCCCTCTGCAGAGCAAAACATTTTGCATTACCTGCCTGCAGTTGTCCCACCATGAGCAGGAGTTAACCGCAAGCTTCTCCAAAGCACCTTCAACCCTCCAGGTTGTGCCACTTCTTCCTGCAGTACTTGTGTCACCTTTGGTGAGATCTTATGAAGTGTACTCAGCCACCAGGCCAACTCCAGTAATCGCTTGGCCTGTGCTTGTGCAACATGCCATCCCCAATTCCCCATAAGCCAACTTGTGCATATACAATATCCTTTACTGCGGCAGCTGTGGTTGACCATTCAGAAATCCCCTAGATTCGTTGCCATGGCAATGCCACTGCTCACCCCACTGCAACATCTTCTCCAGCATCTTCAGGTCATTTGATATCACCAGACTTACCGTCACCACCACCCCATTTTGACCATGTTTAGCAGGAGACAGGTGGTGAAGCTGCCTAGACATGTTGCTGTCTGCTGAGAACAGGCTACATCTGCCAGCATGACCATCTTCATCTCTGGCTCTAACAGCCACCTAGTACACCTGTCACCTTCTCTTCCCCATCTCTGACAACCCTCCAAAAGTGCTGAGGCATTTGAAGAAGGCCATGCTCACTGCATTTCATTCCCAATCTGGCAGCCAGTTCACTCCACCACCACCACCATCTGCATGTCAAGGTCAAAAATTCAAGCTTACCTTGCACAATCATGGGACTACCGTAACATTCCAGGTGCCTGCTTCCTTGTTCGTCCAGCTGCAACACACTGGCAACCACAAGACCACATGACACCAACATTTCACCTACGGCCCACTGACTTGTCCAGGCATGCAGGTTGAGTTTACTCCACCCAGTTTGACAAGATAATATACCCTCAACACTAAGGCTGCCCATCTATTACCACTCAGCTGTGTGTCTTGACTTTGTCAAATGGATCCAAGCACATTGCGATCAGGAACAATATCGTTTGGGTAAGTCATTTCCTACAGTTATTCTGGCCTTACAGAATCAGGTTTCCAACTTTTTGGGCCCCAGGAACGACCACTTTTGTGGCAATGACAAGAACCAATGACTGAGTACAAAATGGCAGAAGAGCTTCAAGTAGCACGGCAGATGGCAGAACATCAGGAAGCACACGTGATGGCAAGTTCGATGCCATCACACATCACTAGTAGTATCCTTTAACATGAGCCAGACAATGACTTGAGTGAACCGCATAAGAGCACTGCACGCTAAATTGTCGAATCGATTTGTTATACAGGAACATTACTTTCCTGCTACTATCCAGATTTTTTTGTTGTTCAAAGCAAGATGCATACTATCAACAAGAATTAGAACAAAATAGGGTTTCAGATAAAAATAAAGTCTCTTATTACAAACATGGAAATGCATTAACAACAGAAGAGTTAAATTGAATTACTTTCAATCTTCATCACCAGCATGCTCTAATAAGTAGTTAGCAGCCAACTCTTCATTCCTATCACAGGCGAAGAATGCCTCAATTACACGAGCTCTGTCAAACCCCATTGCTTCAAGCTATTAAAAATTTAAAAAATCTTTTTCAGACAACATTAAAAATCAAAACAAGATGCAAAGTGATAGTCAAAGACAAGACATACACGACCAATAGCCTCTTGCTCAGCTTGAGTCACAGTGATAGTCTCCTGATCAGGCTGATCATCAAATAGATCACTGGCATGGAATGAAAGGATAATAAAAGTATCAAGGAATCAAATTGATTGAAGCATATGCGACAGAGGATAACTATATAAAAACATATGCTCATTTCTCATAAATGTATACCATCAAAACCATAAATATTTAATGTGGTAGTCCTACCACAAATATAAAAATTCCATTTTCTTGGCTTGTATCAACTTCCAACCTTTTGGCATTTTCTATCTAGTGTCTTGTCCTTTTTATTGTATTTTTCAGCCTGGCTCCAAAAGAGGTACCAAGCTAGAAACTCTTCTTCCTAAAACATCTGCATTGACCACATCCCTTAAGCAAAAGTTGGTCCGTTAAGAACTCATCTACAAATGCTGAGAAACCAGCCCTAAACTCAATACCAGTTTAAAGGCGCACCTTCTCTGATAAATTTGTCAGGAAAAAAAACACACAAAAGACCAAAATGTCCAAGACTATAAAGGACAAATGTTCCATGGGAAAACAGATGAAACACTAATGCAGGACAAGTTCACGCTAACATGAACAAAACACAGAACATCTATTGTATCGAATCATGTCCTACTATTTTGTCAGGATTATCTTGTGCTCCTGAAATATTTTATTTATGTCTCTGCAATCCTCCTTAAGTAATCTTATGATTTTCCTTGTGATCTAAGACTGTCTCAGTGTGGTGATTCAGATCTCATTCATTTACAATGTGAGAGCCACACAAAAGACTCATTGGCCCTTGCAGACACTTCTTTAAACATTTTCTGAGCATACATGCACCAAATAAGCTCTACTTTGAGCTTGCAATATCCAAATTAACATACCTGAAAGGTAAGTCCAGCTCCAAATCATCAGGGGAGTCATGTTCCAGAAAACTTAAGAGTACAATCACCACGAACTCTGCAGACCGAATAACCAAAATCCCCAAGGTTCTGACTATCCAACGATGAGGACACGCAGACCCAAGTTCAGATTTATCCTGCTCATGTTAATGGCATTTTTAGCCAACCCAAGGCTTCTTCATTATGTCTGGGAGATTAGATACATTAATTGCTTACTTAAGGCATTTAATAATCTTGTACGTAGTCAGTTGTATTTCTTTTGTTTGACTTGAGTCATTGGACTGATATCATTCAAACTTTTATGATACGTTTGGGCCCCTTAGCTAATTTGAATATTCTGATCATTTTGTTATTATTCTAGAGTTTTATATGTTGTAATCCCAGTCTTAATTAATTCTTAGTTTGACTCTACTATGTTTTTCAGAGTGCACATAGGAGAGACTGGGTGAAAGGCCTCTCACCCTGCAGTCACCAATCACCATGTGATGCATCATATCTCATGAGGGTCAAGTTTTTCCAATGTTTTGAAGCATTGCCTGGGTGACGCCTCGGCACCAAGTCACTTTCCAAAGTTCCAGGCATTCATCCATCCAGACAAGCTTGCAGAAAAGGCATTTACTTGTCCTAAGCTGACCAGTCCACCTTAGATCTGCTTAATGTGCTTTGGTATTGAACTGGGCCGCTCAATTTGTCCCTTGAACTCGCTGAAACAGGGTACATAACTGCAAAATATGTGGAATGTTGGATTGTCCGTGACCCAACCAACCTGACAAGTTTCTACTTCTGTAAACATGCACACAACTTCATGAAACTGAAGGAGATAACTAATAGATAATTACATATAGGTTTTGGAGGCTTCAACTTCATTGCTGAGTGCTTGGCGGCAAAAAATGATATGCTTATGTGATGCTGCCTCAACTTTTTCCATGGTATGTATTCTTCTCCTCTTCTTTCTTGTTTGTTTAATCTATCCCCTATAGCCACATGTCTGGAGACGATGGCTTCACTTCTTTTCATCTCCCTCAGCCATCATCATCCTCTATCTTATTTCTCTGACTTTTCTTTCTTTCCCAGATATCCCTGCTTTTCTTATTTCTTAATTTTCAATTCTCCCTTCATAACTAGTATGTTGTCAGAGGTGTAAGGTGCCTAAGGCATGGAAGGGTTCACATTAGACACCACAGACAACCATCTTTGGTGGTAGGGTCGAACGGAGTGGAAGAGGGGAAAAGGTAGGGGTATGCACCTCCTGGAAGGGCTAGAAGAGGATTGTCTGCAAGGATTGCAGAATCAAAATTGGAGACTAGATTGGCTAATGCCGATTCTGATCAGATCCAGATTAGATTGGCACAAGTGGCCGATTTTAGGAAAGAAAAACAGATCTGGAATTGGCCTATACTGGTTCTTCAAAAAATAAGAAAAAAATAAAAAATAAGATATATAAACATCCCTAAGGGGATTCCAATTTGATTCAACCCTTTTGCTGTTGGATCAGCATCGGATTAGTGGCACCATGGCTTCTTGAACAGCACAGGAGAGCAGAGCACCAGGAGGGAGGGAGGGACAGGAGAAGGGGGAAGGAAGGATAGCTGAGAACAGAGCTTCCAGAAGAGGGAGGAGGAGGAGGGGTTGATGCATTTTGATTGGTTGAGGAGGTAGGGATGGGAGAAGGAGGGAGAAATCGAGTATCTTATTATCTTATCAATATGAATATCTAGTTCCAATGGTAAAGTATCTTCCTTGGGCTGCTTTTTTGTGCTTAAAAAACAAGCTGGCCACTTTGCTGCACTTGGGCTGCTTTGGTGCTTAAGTGCCACTTAAGCGAACACATAGACAACATTGGTCATTGGATAGATAAAGTTTAGAGTTCTATTACGTGTTTGGGGCCATTAACTTAAAGTATTCTAATCATTTTTGCAATTACGTTAGGAACTTAGGGTTTTTTATCCTGTCTAGAAAAGAAGAACTTGGATATCTTAACAGTATGCAGACCCAATTCAAGTGCCTGCCTTGGGCCGAAAGAACCTGCTTGGGTCGCTTTATTGTGCCTTGGAAAAAGAAGCTGGTCGCTTCGCTGCCCTTGGGTCACGTTGGTGTTTAAGTGTCACTTTTTTCTTTGAATATGGTATCTAGGATCAAAATTTCATTAATGCAGAAGAACAGCACAACAAAATTTAAAAGACAAAGTAGAAGCAGAAAAAAAAGCAAAAAAACACAGCCATATAACAATAAGAGGTGTGAAAATTTGCCCTTGATGAAAGCCACCCCCAATTGAGAACCAGAGCGAGCTAGTGTCCAGTCCATGATGCATCATATCATCATATGAAAAATAGCTCAGGGATTGTCAAAATGGTCTTAAAAAAATTCTTCTATTTCTCATACGCCATATGAACCACAACATATCAGAGAGTGTAAGCTTCCACACAGTAAGGACAGAGGGTAGAAGGCCAACTTTGAAAAATAAGAAATAGAATTAGCAAGTTCCACCCGGTGGATATTACAGACTTTGAAAATGATACTCTGTAGAAAATTGATAATCCCACTGAATGAAAAGATGATTAATAGTTTCATCCTTGCTGCCACAAAAAACGCAACATGTAGATGTTAGAGAAAATTTCAAATTAATAAAAGCTCTTAAGGGAGTCTCTACCTAGAGAACTTCCACAAGAAAACCATGACTTTGATTGGAAGTGGAGCCCAAACTACTTGATGCAATGGGGCTTCTACGTCTCCCAAGAGCAACTTTTTCAAGCAACCTGTCAGCCACACAAGTTTGTCTTCTTTGCCCTCAATACACTGACGGTTTTCTAAAAACATAAGCAAAACAAAGAGCTCCAAAATTTCCTCTTCCTTGAGATTCCTTATAAAAGAAAAGTACCACCTCACATTATTATTTCAAAAGCAGCGTACACTGGCCTGAGGATTGTTGCTCGGAGTGAATACTGAGGAAAACATAATGGATAAAGGGACATGCCCAACCCAATGGTCCTCTTATAAGAAGGTTCTCCTGAAGGAAAACCATAAAAAACTCCCATTTACACAAAATACCTTTTCAGATGCTAAAAAGTCTTCCTTTGTCCCTAAAGTCTTTGATCCATAAATCATTGTCCACTAGTCCATACTAGAGAGGACTAATTCATCCCCCCAAAAAAACTGTATTATAATTCAGCTTCCACAGCCACTTAAATAAAAGTGCGATATTAATAGCATCTAGTGGGACCAGTCCCACACCCCCTTAGTTGACATGCAGACATGATCCCATCCGATAAGATGCAACCATTTCCTTTCATTAGTAACTTGCCAAAAGAATCTCGCCTTGATGCTTTCTAATTTGCTGCACACTTCCTTCGGAACCATAGAGATAGAGAATAAGAATAGAGAAATGCTCAGTAACACAACCTTGGATAGAATTGGCTCAAGGAAAATGTGCTTTCTGTTAAATAACAACATAGTGGAAAAAAGTATAAGAAACGAGAAATATGGAAAAAATCTTGTGGTCTACCTATGATCACGAGTGATCTCTGGGAAAGAGAAACTGATAAAGTTGAAGAACATGGCAACCACCTGCAATCCAGACATTATTTTGTTAGAGGAGACCAAATAGGACTTCTCTAGACAGCAAGATGTGGACCTTCTGAGATGGGGCAGATGGGAAGGCTTTTCTTTTGTAACTTCTATTGGGGGGAGTGGAGGTTTAGCAATGGTTTTGGACAAACAGAAATTTCAGGGGGGAAACGTGCTCCTAGACAGACATCTGCAAACCCTCAAATGTACTGACATCTCTTCAGGTAACACATGGTTTTTATGTAATGTGTATGGTCCACTGGTGGAGGGCGTAAAGATGGCTTTCTTTGATACTTCAAAGCAGGAGATGAGTAAATTTAAGAGATCAGCTTGGTGTGGTGGTAGTGACTTCAATGCGTTAGGCAGCCATGTCATAGATGGAGGCAGGGCAGCTAGACCAGAGAGATGGAGTTCTACGATGACTGGATTAATACGTGTGGCTTGATGGAGCCAGAGGTCCCATTTTCTTCTTCCTTTACCTGGTCCAATAGCAGATCCAAGTCTAAGCTTGACAGATTCTTCATTTCTTCTCAATGGGCAAATTTATTTGATATTCCTAATAGTTTCCACTTTCCTAGAGTGGTGTCCGATCAGTATGCGATTGGTATTTGCTATGGGCATCATAAAAAGTCGCAAAGAACAAAAAATTTCATATTTGAACTAGGTTGGTGTAGGGACCATAATTTGAAAGCCATGTATTCTGGGACCTCCTCTTCACCAACTAATAAATGTGTTATGAAACTTAAATGGATTAAGGGCCACCTAAAGCAGTGGGCTAAGGACAAGTTTGTCACTTCCAAAGAGACTAGGGAGGCTTGGGCCTTGAAGCTTCAGTACTCATAAAATATTGATGACATAGGTAACCTTCATGAGTTCCAGATTGAAGAGTGGAATAAGACTAAAAAAGATTACAAAGAGTAGTGTCTAAGAGAGGAGATCAAGTGGAAGAAGCGATCCAAGGAGATGTGACTAAAAAAGGGAGACAAAAACATAAAATTTTTTCATACCCAGACTACTTTGAAAATGAAGAGGAATTCTTTTCAGAAGCTTAATATCAATGGTAAGAAGTATTCAGGTATTGATGGCATCCGGAAGAGAGCAAGCAGATTTCTACAGACTTGTGTTTATAGATGACAAGGCATGGAGCCCTTTATCAACTTCAATATGCAGAAGGCCCTAAACTCCAATGAAGCTGATTCTCTTGTTAAGTATAATCTCTGAACAGGCAGTTTTGGCAGCCATCTCAAGCATGGACCCTTACAAGGCACCAGGACCAGATGGATTTTCAGCCATTTATTCTCATTTTTGGGATATCATTGGAGAGGATTATATGGCTCTAGTCAAAGAGTTTGAGGCTGACCCTGATTGCATCAGAAGATTAAATGCTGCTACTCTTGTTCTTATTCCTAAAAAGGACAAGGTGGAAGACAATAAAGGCCTCAGGCCGATTAGTATTCTTAACTGCAGCTACAAGATCATTACTAAGATTCTAGCCACCAGACCTAGTGTGATCATGAAAAAATTGGTAAGTAGCAACCAATCAGGATTTATTCCAGGGAGATACATTTTAGACAATTTCATGGTAGCCCACGAACGTCTTCATGATTAGAGAACTAGAGGTAGGAAGTGTTTTATCCTTGAGCTGGACTTTGAAAAGGCTTATGAAAATTATGCATTTAATGGACTTTAATAGCCGCTGGATCAAGATGAACAATGATTGCATTTCTTCGGAAAAATTTTCAGTTGATATTAATGGCAAAAGTTTTGTTTATTTTGAGTCTTCCAGGGGTGTCAGGCATGGGAATCCAATCCCACCTCTTCTTTTTGCCTTGGTGGGTCAAATTCTCAAAAACATGTGGGAGAAGGCCATTCAGAAACATATTACTCATCTCCAGTATGCTGATGATACCCTTTTTTGGCTCAGGTATGAGAATCCTGCAGAAGTGCAAAAAATTTTCAGCATGCCGCTGGCATCCTTCCTCTCAAATATTTGGGCCTACCTCCGTCTCCAGCCACTATAAGAAATAAGGATTGGGATGCATCATTGTAAGTTTGAAAACAAATTGCAAGGTTGGAAGAGTAATATGCTATCAGCCGCGCGTAGGTGGATTCTCTCTAAATCAGTGCTTCAGAGTTTTCCACTTTACTTTCTCTCTATTTTCAGAGTGCCTAAAGGGGTTTGTCAAAAGTTGGGGAGTGTCAGAGCCAGATTATTTGGTCTGGCAACAAAGGCTCTAAAGGCTTACATCTTATTAACTGGAAACATGTTTGTAAATCAACTTCTGAAGGTGGGGTTGGTCTCTCTTCCCTGCACGATATTAATTGCACTCTTCTTCTTATGTGGTTATAGAAGCTTAATACGGATCACAAATCTTTATGGTCTACAATTGTCCAGTCCAAATACAACATTGGTCCGGATGGGCAATCGATCAAGGACTTTAGAGATAGATGTCTGGAAGAGTATTCTATTTAACCAGGATTTCTTTGATTCTGCTACCAAAATTGACTTGGGGAATGGCAACAAACTTCCTTTTGGGATGATTGCTGGTTGGAACATAGGCTTTTGGCTTCTCTGATCCCGTCCATGTACACTATCAGCAGCGCTCCTCATATAAATGTTCATGACTCCTGGGATGATAGATTTAATCGGAATATCACTTTTAGAATAAATCTCGGAGAGAATAAGATCACAGATTTATCCTCCTTACTCAGCATGCTTGAGAACTGCATTGTGCATGCTGACAGGAAGGACAATCTCCTGTGGCCGCTGGACGCCAAGTCCTACTTTACTGTTACATGCAATGAAGAGGCTGTAGGTGGAGGTGTGAAAGTGAATTGGCACAGGGCAGTCTGGCCACTACATGTTTACATGTTCCTATCAAGATTAAGATTTTCCTTTGGAAGATCTCTTGACATCGGCTTCCCTCAAGAAGTTATCTTAGAAAGACTTTTCTTGATACCGGGACTTGCATTTTATGTGGTACAGGAGTGGAAGATGTGGAGCATATCTTCCTCAGATGTGATATTACCCGATCCCTTTGGTCAGATATCTTCGAATGATATAAGATCCCTTGGGAGGAGCCAGATGACTATTTCTCTACTTTTACACTGGAAGACTATCAATCCCTAAAAGAGTGATAATTATTCGGTGCCTGGGATCCGACTTTGCCTACATTGTTGTGGTCCACTTGGCGTGAAAGGAACCAACGCATCTTCAAAGATGCTTTTGAAAATCTGATCCAGATTCTCTTTTGTGAAAGACTGGTGGTTTGCTTCAACAGTGATGCTTTAGATCCTGCTTTTGTTAAGAAGCATCTATTATGTTTTAGATCTTCCGTTTGTAACTTTACTTTTTTACCATCTAGGTAGAAAAGTTTTATTTCTTTTTCTTTAACCTTTACACTTGTATTATTTTTTACTTACAGTTTAAATATAATCGGTCTTCTGACCTTTAAAAAAAGAACACAACCTTGGATAGCAACAATATGCTGCTCTTCCACCCTTGAAGCTTAAACTTCATCTTTTAGACCTCACACTGTCAGTCCCTGCTCTTTGTTCCCCCTATATGTAAACAGCATGCGCAAGTATCTAATAGGGAGGGAAGCCCATGGCACGTCAAAGATCACATGCATACTGTCCTAAAGAGACTCATTCAAGTTGATGACAATGAGCTCACACTTATCCACGTTGATCTTTAGCCCTGTGACAGCTTGCAGAAGAAAAACATCAAAGCATTTGTCTAGCCTCACCATGGACAATGACAGGGTATCATCTAGGAATTGAAGGTGAGTAACTTATTCCCTACAAGCTCTCCCCTCTATCCCCTCAATCAAACCAGCCTGCTCAACCATACCCCACATTGTGCTCAGAACCCGACCAACAAAGGTAAACAGTAAAGGAGAGATAGGATCCATTGCCTAAGGCTCCTGGAGAATGCAAAAAAAAAAAAAACTGAATGTACTTACATTAATATCCGCTGACAACTTGGCTGTGCTAATGCAACATTTGATCCCTTTATTGTTGAAACCCATGATCTGCATAATTCTCACTATACATGACCATCTCACCATGTCAAAAGGTGCCACATAAGTGGACACTTCGACAAGACTGATCATTGGGTCAATAAAGTTCAGACTTCAGAGTTTCATGCCATTCACTTGGGATATTCTCATCAGTTCTGTTATTAGATTAGGATTTTCATCCTGTCTAGAGGGGAATGAAAGCTAATTTTGAGTTTGTCTTGTACTATGATCATAGTTGTCAAAGTGCCCGCCTAGGCGGCAAGGCGTTTTTCCAAGGAAGCCTTGCCAAGGCGTCTTGTCGGGGGCCAAAAAGGCGCCCAAGGCATCCAAGGCGCCCGCCTAGGCGGCAAGGCGCTTTTCCAAGGAAGCCTTGCCAGGGCGCCTTGTCTAGGGCCAAAAAGGCGTCCAAGACGCCTGCCTAGGTGCCCAAGGTGCCTAGGCAATGCACCTTGGGTATTTTTACATCATTAAAAAAAATAATTTTGAGGGGTTTTTCCCCCTTGATACCCCTCACAAGGGACACTTATTTAATGATAGTTTTTTAGGTTCGGGGGGCTTCGCCCCCCTGACAACCCCCCACAAGGGGCGCTGCCCTCTTGACCCCCACGACCTGACCGCACAGGTCGATCCGTGACTAATCTGCGCTCCCCCCATTTAATAATATCATAACAATATTTTACCATCACTTATACTATTGCACATATATAAATTCTATAATCATAAACGAGTTATATACTTAAATTTTATAAAAATCTATTTAACTTTCTTCTCTTTCACACACACATCATATTTACTTATGTGCATTGATAAAACACTCATATTCAATCATAACATAAAAAATATATTTATATTTATGCTTATTTTTATATATAATAACCTCCTTACTCAGCCTTCCTTGATTACCGCCTTGACCTCCTAGGCGACGCCTAAGCGGACGCCTTGTCGCCTAAGCGAAATCGGTACCCTTCAATGCCTTGGACGCCTTGTCGCCTTGACAACTATGACTATGATACTGTTCTAAGGGGGAGAGATCTTCTAGGAGAGGCAGGACAGAAGGGTCAACCCATCACCATATTCACTGTCCACAGTCAACAACCACCTTACATGCATCATCTAAACTTCAAAATAGCAGTTGCTCATAGTATCGTACTTTAGGAAAACATGAGATATAGAGAATCAAGAGGGAGAATATAGATCAACATAAAATAAGAGAAAGAAAGGTGGGAGATGACCACCTTACACCAAAAGTGGAGAGACTTTTGAAGGCAAACAAAAAAGATAAGAGAGAATGCAAGAAATCGGAGAGCGAAGTTGCTTGATTCCTCAAGAAAAGAGCGGTGCAAATGTCAGTATATGGGGTGGGGGAGCCAGAAGCATGAGATAGCAAAATGAGATTTAGAGGGAGATGAAGAAGATGAAAGATGACCGTATGGCTATGGCAGGAATCACTGATGAAAATGCCAGAAAACCCATGGTAGCAACCACCATCACTTGCAAGAGGCATTGGAAAAGGCCAAGTGATCACCACAATTATTATGAAAGAGTGAGGTTTCTAGAGATTATGACATTAAAGCTACCAAAGAGGAATAGCAGGTGGCTTATGCCAATGAGAAAGGAGTCACCATTCCTCTGCACCATGAGAAAAAGACAGGACCTCTGAACAAGAAAGATGTTTCACAGAGAGGAACTGAAAGTTACGGATACAAACAATAATTTCTTTTTTATACGTGAGCCTAATTACAGGCCAAAGAAATTTATAACAAAACCCCTACCATATTCTAAGCAAGTTAAATAGTAAAGATAATCCAATAAAGATAGTCAATAGGGAAAAGTGCATGAATGAACTAATCAAATGCTAACACTACAATAGCATCCTGCTTCATAAGGGTGCTCTGAAACATTACTCTAGACAACAACCAAATTAACGCACAAAGGTACTAGTATGGTCAAACCCAAGGCCCAGTCCATATTCTGGGACATTAAAAATAAAAGGAAGCTGTTGTAACCAAAAAATTTTCAAAAAAAAGAGAAAACAAGAGGAATGGCATGCTCGGCCCAAACAGGCCTAATTCAGTCCATCTCCAAGGCCCATTCACGCCCATCTCTCCTGACTGGCCCATTCAAAAAAAAAGAGAAAGAAAGAAAAAAATAAAGGAAGAGAAGCTGTCGGAGTAGGGAAGGAAATCGACCCCCCTTGGCTCTGCACCCCGCCTGATTCTGTTACAAGAAGATAGCAGGTTTCGGAGGCAGTAGGAAGCCGTCGAGAGCAGAAAACGGAAGGGTGCGGCAACGTAATCAATAGCCAGTCGGATCCCCCGCAAGGTGGGAGTCTGTCGACGTTGGAAATCCAACAAGGAGGGGAAGACTTCCCAACAAATCGATCCGAATATCTTTCGGGATTGCTCCGAGTCCCTCTCGGAGCCGCAAACCCAATTACGGGAGGTTCCCGGCGGAGGCGGGACAACGCCGAGCCTATAAGAAGACCCTGCGTGCTTACACCCCGGGAGGGGAGGCCGGAGGGTAACCAGGAGACCGAGACGAAAGAGGTAGTTCGAGCGGAAGAGAGAGAGGAGGGAAGCCGACCTTCCTCGTCGTCCGCAAGCGCCGCCTTCTCCATCGCCCTTCGATGCCGTAGCCGTCAAGGGAGGCCTCTGCCGCCTCTATGCGGGCCTCCTTCCTCTTCTACAAACCCCGGCGGCATCGCCAACACCTTTGGTCGCCACTGTCATGGTCGTCGAGGCCGTCGAAGCCATCTATCGCCGCCAAGATCCCCGGAGGGGTACAAGATCACCGTCGGAGCCGTCTTCCTGCCGCAAGGAGCCCTCGCGGAAGGCGCCTTTGGAACCTCCCGCCGCAAGCCACCCCAACCCGGTAAGGAGCCCCTCCTGCCAAGGCCTCCTCCACCGTCGGGTGCTGCCGAGGCTCCGTTGAAGCCGCCGCTGCCGTCGACTGGTCGGGGGGAGGAGAAGAGGGCCGCCGATTGTATTTTTTTAGAACTTATGTCCACCTGGCTCGTATGAGAAGAAGGGGAGGCGGAGGAGTCCGCCACGGCGCCACGGGTCCGATTTTGACCGCAAGTCAAAATTGCTGCGGGGCCCACCTGAAGGAAAAGAAGCAAAAAAAAGGCCCCCGCGGCCGCGGCCAGAAGCCGCGCGCGCGCGGGGAACAGCCTGCGCGGGGAGGCCGGATTGACCCGAGGTCAACTTGTGGTGGGGCCCACCTGCTGAAGGTGTTAAAAAAAAAAAAGGGAAGGAAGAGGATGGCTGTGCGTCCGATGGGTTACGGCCCAATAAGCCTCGGTGACCAGTGGCAAAAAAAAAAGATTTTTTTAAAAGGAACAATCAACTTCAAACTTAAATAAAAATGCACCTAATTAATTAAACAAACCGAGGCGAACATCCGGCCGGCTAAAAACCCGCCTCATGGTCTCGGCAGAACTTAAAAGAATCAAAATAAATGGGCAAGCAATAAGCCGGCTTTAAGCACGTCTATTGACCCATAATTCAAAAATAAAATAAAATAAACAATAAACATAAATTAAATAACAATGCACTTAATTAATTAAACAAACCGAGGCGAGCATCCGGCCGTGCTAAAAACCCGCCTCATGGTCTCGGCGAGAACTTAAAAGAATCGAAATAAATGGGCAAGCAATAGGCCGGCTTTAAGCGCGTCTATTGACCCGTAATTCAAAAATAGAATAAAATAAACAATAAACGAAATTAAATAACAATTCACACAATTAATCAACAAACCGAGACGAGCATCCGGCCGGCTAAAAACCCGCCTCATGGTCTTGGCTTAATTTAAAAGAATTCAAAAACAGAGAGGGAAAGCAATGGGCCGGCTTTAAGCACGCCCCTTGACCCTTTAAGGTGGACATACAAAGGTCTGGTTAAAGACCCCAATGTCTTACCATGCCCCAAGAGGGAGTTGTTTTGCCCATTATGCCACGGGGAGGCTGTGCCCAAACCATAGGCTAATGAGGTAGACCAACCATGGGATGAGTGCCCACAAGCTTTTCAAAAGCCGGGTATGCTCAGCCTTGAACCGGTTGGGAGAAGACGGCATGGGCCTACCAAAGGCGAGGACCATGCTCAAATTTCTGAAAAGACAAGGCAGGATTTCCGAGATGCCTATCAAAGGCTGGAGACTACACTCAAGATCGGGTACATGCCGCCCATGGATTGACAGGTTCATCGAGAACTCAAAGGACCGAATTTCTGGTCAAGATGTAAATCATGTCTCATTTTGAGAGAACAAGTAAAAAAAAAAAAAAGAGAAATTTCATGTTCGGTGCAACGGACTTATGTCACAAGGAGAAAACAGTCCCTGCCGGAATGAATGAATGCAAGCACATTAAAACTGAACTTAAATCTGAAATTTCAATAAGAAAACAAGACATTTAAGAAATCTGAAAATCATGCTGAGGACCTGCCTGGCTCAAATCAGAACCGGTTAATCAGAGCTGAATTTTCTGAAATCTGAAATCACCTCTAAATCCAGAGATTAAAATCTGAATCTGAACTCAACCCCTTTAAAAATTTGAAATCTGAAATTTGAACAAATTTGAGAGTTGCAAACCGAAACCTGCACATTGAAATCCAAAATCTAAAGCATACAAATCTGAAAATCTGAAGCCTGCCGAACCCAAAAGCTGAAACTCAACTTGAATCTAAAGTCTGAAAACAAAAATGTGAAATCTGCCGACCTGTAGAACCCAGAAACAGAAATCAAAAATCAAAACACCCAAGTCAAAAACATTCATTGAAAATCAAACTCCACCCACTTCTGAACTCAATTAGAATTCTGTAATTAGGTCTCAAACAAACTGAATATCATCCAATTCGGTCATCTTTGAGTCAGGCAGTTCATGAATTATGAAATGGGTTATCCCTAAGCTTAATTAAAACATAAGCCAACATTAATAAAAGATGCTCAAGCAAGTCAGAAGTCTATAAGTTTCAAAAAAATCTGAATTCCCAAACCAGAAGATCAACAAATTGTAAATCATTAAATCTTAATGCAGAACATTAAACCAGAATTGACTCATTGAGAACAAATCGGTTAAAAGAAATTCCAAGTCAGGCAATCTGTCAAATTCAATTTCAATTAACTAAATTCAAGTGAATTCTAATAAAATAAAATTCAACTCAAATTAAACAATCCACCTAACAAATTAAATTCACCAAATTCAAAACAAATCAAACAAATTCAACTCAACTCAATTTCAACCAAAAAATCAAACTGAAACTTAAATAACTCAATTCCAACAAATTTCAACCCAAACCAAAAAGCAATTCAACAAATCAAATTCAATTCAAAACTAAATTCAATTCAATAAAATTCAAATCAACCAATTTAATTCAACCAATTTAATTCAACCAATTAAATTCAACTCAAACTAAATTCAACTCAATTAAAATCAAACCAACAAATTTAATTCAACTCAACTTAATCAAACCAAAATTGAGTGCTTGCATTCCATCAGTTTCATGGGATTGTTTTCTCCTATGTTCATATGTGTGTGAATGCTTATTTTGTGGATGTATGTTTCTGTTCCAATGGATTGCTATGACGATAATCAAGGGTATTCGAGTTATCTCGATGTAATTAACGTCGGATCTTCGCACCATCCGACGGGGAGAGGTCAAAATAAATTTTCAAAGAACCTAACAACCTCAACACATAATTTTGACCCTAGCTAGTACTTTTATGAAATATCATCTATTTTCTTACAAAGTCAATGCTAAGGTCTAATCAAATCAAATTCAAATTCAAAAGGAAAATGAATTTCCAAAACAAGAGAATCAATCTTTTGAGATTTTTGAGGTTACATCAGAAGCCTAAACACTTTCTTGTATAGAAAAACCACAAAATGCATATGTTTTAATAGTAACAAGATATTTAAATTAGGCCAAACTTAAATAGCAAGACAAAATAAGAAAAGATAGATATTGACCCTTCATCACTTTCCTCAGGTGGTTCATTTATCAACTGAAGAAACTCTGCCTGATGCTCCTGAAGCAATCTTAGAAGCTCTGGATTCTGCTTGCTCAATTCCCGAAGCATTGGCTGCCACAGAAGTGAAGTCAAGCAGTGAGGTACGAATAAAATAAGATGGTATGAAGAATGTTAAACAAACCTGCAAAATTTGTGGATTTGCTTGGACCATTGAGCGCAATGTTTGGAACTGGAAAACAGAACAGAATAACAAAAGTTCAGAGAAATATCACAAATTAAGTATTCATAAGGTCATCTGGCAAAAGTGATGTGGGAGATGCAGCATCAGATCGACTAGATGTATTAACTGCTCTTGCAATAGCTCGTGTAAAAATTACAAATCATCCACAATTCTAGTGTTCAGGCAAGGGTATAACAAGTTAATGGGTTACGGGTTACCAATAATATTAAAAAACATTGACAATCATGCAAATGCCATAACGTGACCAGAATGGGTATGATGTTAGCCCATTTCTTAAGACTGATAGAGAAAGTTACTCGAAAGTACATTTTTTTTCTTAAGATGCATACCAAAAGAGGGTATATATCATTGAAAAGAAAGGAGTGATATAAAGCATGAAAAACAAGAGAAAAAAATGAATGGGACAAACTACCAATGTGGTAGGACTCAGTAAAAAAAAGAAAATTCTAGGGTTTCTCGTGAGAGCACAATAAAGGAAAAGTTACCAACAAGTCAGTCTAGTGTCAAACAAATATACCCGAGGTTAAAAGCTGAACCTGGTACACAATTACACCCTGTATACAAATTTCTTTTAAATATAATGTTGGAAATAGAATTAATTACTCCCTGAACATAAGCAGTGACCTCTTTTCCCATAAGGTTTCAGATCTGGCTTATGCAAAATGCCAAAAGAGACCCAACGTCTTATAAATGACGCACTACCTTCAAGAAGATTGAAAGAGACTTAGCAATTCCAGTGTGCAAGAAGAATCGACCCGTGTACTCTTTGAATTGTACTCTTCCCTCTTAATCCTACCTGACCCATGATTCGCAGAATCGGCCGATTTCTGATCGGATCGGCATATGCCGACCTGACCTTTTGAAGTGGATTTCGATCCACCTTGGATTTCCCACTGGAATTGTTTTGAATAGACTAAATCGGCCTAAATCGTTGTTGATTCTGGCAGCGCCCTTACATGCTGCAGCATCTTCCCCACACACTATCAGGTCCAAGGGACCCGATATGGGCCAGATCCAGTGACTTGGCTCATACAGGGTCTCCGGAACCCGATACAAGCCATCCTTGGGCGGGGAAGATGCAGCAGCGGCATTGTGCTGACGCCGCCTCATTGCCTCGCCTTGGCCAATTTTGCCTCAGGCACCTCACCCGCCTTATCAGCCTCACTTGCTCACTTGAGCTAGGAGACTGGGACTTAGAGCACCTACAGGATGCGGACCTGCTATCAGTCTAGATCTGATAAACTAAAAATTAGTGTGTAACTGGTTTGAAGAGCATAGAGTTTGGAGTTTGGTTGATGTAATTATATAAGCTGCAATACTTTGGATTTTATTTTTTTTTAGTTGATGTTATGTAGTCTTTTGCAGTTTAAATTTATGTTTTTTCAGTTTTAAATTGATGCTATTACTCTCTTTATTTTTAAATTTATGTAATCTTTTTATGTTGCTAATTACTGCAATATTAAAATGTTAACATTTGCTGTCAATTTGTTGATCATTTCTAACTTTTTAGTCATTCGATGTTGAATTATCTATACTTTTAGTTTTAATTCGTTTCTCCTAAGTTTGTGTTATTAAGTTGTTTAAAATTCATGTGGTTGAATTGCTAGTTTTAAATTGACATTGTTGATCTATTTTGTTTTAAATTGATTCTTAGTTAATTGTCTTCACTCTTTTATGTTAGTTGTATTTTTGTTAATTTATGCTTCAATTTTGAAGTTATAATTTATTAATATCATATATATATGCATATATAAAATAATAAAATATCATAAATATTTTTTGCCTCAGATGCCTAAGGTGAGGCAAGCCCCTCCTCAGTCCTCGCCTCAAGTGCCTCACACCTCAGATAACATAATCCAACCCCTATTTTGGCCCCAAAGGAGCTTGATAGGACAGGAATCTCGTGAGAAACCTTATTATAAAAGTCTTTTACACTTTCTTTTGTTTTTTGAGTTTTTGAAGAACCGATCCGGACCAATTCTAGATCGGTATTCCTCTCATTGGATTGGGTGATTTTCCCGATCCTATCCGGATCAAGTTCGGAATCAACACTGTTTGATCCAGTGACTGATTCCAATCCTGCCATCCTTAACCTAACCAAACAAAAACAAGTAACCTCTTGCAAACCATCTTCAACATAAAACTGCAATTAGATTTCCATAAAGAAAGCCCATCAACATCAGCAAAAGTCGAGCACAAAGGTAAAATAAACATATTAGTCTAGCATCAATGATTCATGTTTTTATGAGAAAATTTATGCTTCTTGTGAAAAAAACACTTATTAATTTAGATAAAAACTTGTGCTCCATTTCATTTTTTTTCCCTCAAGGGTATTGTGCATGAAAGTATTCATACAAAAACTTTTACCAGTCAACGTGGCCACAGCAGGTCATACAAAGACAAATGGCACCAGATTGACACTCAGCTCCAAGATGAGCGGCACCAGATTGACACTCAGCTCCAAGATGAGCCATTTTGCATCCACGTTGTCCTCCAACATGGACACCTACATCTAGGAGAAGACCGATGAACCCTTGATATCAATACTAACATCAGGAAGATGCATGATTGGCCTCTGACATCATAACTGAAAACCTGGAGATTAACAATCAGACTCCATCGGCATTGACACCATAAGTGCCCACTTGGTCCTACCCATAGAGTCAAATACCGAATGTTCCCAACAGACCTATTGTCAGGCCCATGGTTTGCAGGGATTGGCCGATCCTAGATCGAGATTGACATAGCCCAATCCAATTCAAGAAGGGAAACCTGATCCAAGCCTGGGCTTCCTTGGATCAACCCGAATCAGCCAATCAAGAAGCAACCCACCAAGAACAGATGGTCATTGCTGCAGTGAGCCACTACCTTGTCTTCCCCATCCGTTGTATAGCCAAATGGACCCAAAACAACAAGTGACTAGATCCAGGATATGAGTTCAATGGCGAATATCGAAGAATTGGTCACTTAGGTCCATTGGATCCTGTCATACCAGGTCCATTTAGATCTGAAACAACAGGCGGGAAAGACACATGGAGCGGAGCACCACCACCCTAAGTGGCCATTTCCAGTGCTGATTTGACCCCCATTGGGATCGGATTGGGCCCGAACTGGCCAATCTTCCATCCTTCATAATTGTCTTACATTTATTATTATTTTTTATAAGAGTCAATCCCAGGTCAATTTTTCTTCCCTTGAATCGGCCAATCAAACCAACCAAATCCCGATCCTGATCCAACCTTCCTTGGTCAGGCCCATGCTTGTGAATAATGACAATCCCCATAGCTAACAGCACCATGTGACATTGGCAATGAGTCAATGACCATCCCTGTGGCTAAAGAGTGCCTTCCAACATTAGCAATGACTTGGCCAAAAAGGAGGAAAAAAACATTGGCAATGACCCAGAAGGGCCAGAACAGCTCGAAGCAAAAGGCATGGACAACGGTAAAAAAATGGCTTAAAAATACACCATGGCAGCATCCCACTAGGAGAAAGAGATGTCAGCTGTCTGCTTGGCTCATCTTAGGGTCCGCGAGCAGCCCATGGCATACATCAAGTTGATGAGGTAGGCTTCAGATAATTGACTGCACATGCTTCACAAATACCCCAAAATTAAATAAGACACAAAATTCAGACTAGCAGATGCTGACATGCAAGCCCAAGAGACCATCAGAAAGTGATGATAAATTCATGAGAGAATCCAACCATGGCACACAATTATGCTTCAAATCTGAAAGCAGTGCGCTTTCGCCTTACAATCAACAGGCTTAAATTTGGCTGCTCATAACAGTGGTCATTTCACTATCTTCTCAGGAAAAGATTCAGGTTTAGATGGATACATTAACCTACAGGGCAAGGAGAGAGAGAATCAAAAGAAATATATAATCCTCATTCTTTGAAATAAAATATCATTTTTGAGACATTTTACCTTCTATAAAACTCTAAATCAATTGGCACAAAGGCCCACCAGCAGTGCACCATCCTACATCTAAACCAGAGAGGCACCACAATCACATGCACTGCCTGGCTCCACGGTTGCACAGGGACACCCTACAAAACTATCCTCGCTGTTGTCCAATACTACAGGCACTTCTATACAGGACCATAACCCCCCCTTTTGGTGGACTCTCATTCTGAACCACATTTAATAAAACAATTTTGACATCAGAACAACTTTTTCCCGCCCCTAAATAGCAAGGCCCACACTTTGCATAATTACCTTCCCTGCAACTCAATGGGTAGACTGCCATGCTCAGATAGCATGTGTTTTATGCATTAACTCAACCTCCTAAATTTTTTGAAGGTGTCATAAACATATCACAATTCATTAATATAAAGACGCAAGTACAACTAAGAAAAAGGTAAAGGTAAAGAGAAACAAATGGCAGGAGAGAGAGAGAGAGAGAGAGAGAGAGAGAGACGACCAAGGTGGTGGTCGGCAAGTGAAGGATAATCGTCAGATTGTCGAACTGCTCCTCGAAGATTCTTCTATTTTGAGATCTATGAATGGACCACAACATAGTAGGCATCAAGAAGCTCCATAAAACCAGATCAACAATCAACACTCCATGGGTTTCCTTTGTTCCACTGAAGAAATGTATGTCCAGCAGACTCAGGTTCAGACCATGTAATTTTTCAATTCTTAACCAAGATACACCATAGATAGCTAATAATTCCACAGCGAAGGAAAACATGATCAATATCTTCTGAATTTGACCCATAGAACACATCTCTCAGGTTCAACTATGAAGATCTTCAGTATGATTTGGTACGTAATCTTCCCCTGTAAATTTTCATAAGAACACACTAATTTTGAAAGAAAATATAAGAGACCACACCGCCTTCCAACTCTGTATCTCAATCCTCCCCAACAAAGTATGTTGCTGACGAAATTCACTGGCATAGAATAATCCTTGATTAGTTGCCATAACAACTTATCTTCCAGAACTATTACTATCCCAAAGAGGTCCATCAAGCCTAAAAGGTCTCTAATTTTCCCTCTGATTCTATCCTCCTACAAGCACCTTTTGAAAGAGAAGATCCATTTATCCTCCAAAGTATTACTATCCCAAAGAGAACCAACCTTTACCTTCCTATTTTCTGTTACCCTAAGTAGTGTCGGCTAATCAGAAAGGAGCAAGTAACCAGCCCCAACGATCCAGAAGAATACTTTCTACTATTTCCAATCAAAATAGCCGTGCAAGCATTGAAAATATCCCAATTCTGAAGGTTGTCCCTTCAAAGTTTTGAAATCACGTATCCCAGCATCATTGACCCTTACCCTATATTTTGAACAAACATTCTTACTCCATAAAGAGTGACTTCTGAGAATGAGTTTACATAACCATTTAGTAATGAAGGCTATACAAATGTTGTCAAAAAGAAAAAATTCAATGCCTCCCCCTTTCTGCTTCTGCAAATATGGTCTCATTTTACTAGATAACTGCCCTTTCCACCTTCCTTGCCTTGCCGGAAGAATTTGCCATTAAGCTTTCAAGTAACACCCATGGGAATCTTGAGAATGAAGAAAAAATAAACCCATGTACTTTATTGGCAAAGAACTCTATGGCATTCCAAAGATCAGTCGCAGTCGAACCATTCGAATTTCATTAGCATTAATCCCAATCAATTCGCATTTGTCCTGATTTATCTTCAAACCTGTCACAGCTTCCATGACACATTTTTTCAACGTTAGGGTGGAGAATAACAATGAAACATCTGCGAATTGTAAGTGTGTGACATGCTCCCTATTAAAACCAATCTCAACTCCCTCAATTACCCCTCCAAACTTGGCCTTTTTCCACATCGAACTTAGCACTTGCCCCACCAGGACAAAAAGAAGAGGTGAGATGGGATCACTGATAACTCTCTGTCTGGGACCTTTGGAGCTCCGAAAAAAACCAAATGAAGTTCAATTGATGTCAAAGCTCCTGATGATCGCACACCAGATCATATTCTACCCCCATTCAGCAAGGCAAGCAGGATCAGGACCAGGTGCTGAGTGATGTGCCCATCCCAGGCCTAACTGGGTTGATCCAGGTTGATCGCAAACACCCCAGAACTGCCTATCCCTTTTTCCTCCATTACTCTGTTTTAGTAGCCAATAACTTTATTGTCTCATATTATTGACTATATTGCTTTTTATTCCCCAGTCAGCTATGGCAGGGCCACAGAAACAGTAACAACAGTGGAAAGCAACAGCAAGTGTTCGAAGTGGCAGAGGTAGGTACAGAAGCAAAGCAGTGGCGGCAGCTGATGGCACGATGGTAGAAGCAGTAGGCAGTGTGGTGAGAGATGATAGCTGAAGTGGCAGCAATTGGAGGGACAGGCAACACACCAGTAAAGGCATATTATAGACCATATTAGATAAGTCAGCACCACGGAGTAATTCAAGTTGGCCAGATTGAATAAACAAATTTATTAGAAATCTCAAGATCAAAAAAAATTTACACAGTTGGAACTGGAAGCACATGTCGACTTCTGGTGTTTAGAAAATTTCTAGTACCAAAATACTACTATTATCATGGATATATCCCATGACTGACTATGCATCTAGAAAAAAATTGCAAGTACCAATGTAGAAAAGAAAAGCAGAAAGCTGAGCAGGAGATGATATGCAACCTTAACATCTTAAAGACCTTGATAACCAAAAACAAAAACAAAAAGAAAGGGATGGAAGAGTTTCCTTGCAACTGCTGCAGAAACCTTTAATTTGTGTTTATGAAAGCTGTTATTACAAACCTGTTCGTTATTTCTAAGGAAATCAAGAGTACCACCGCCAATACCAGCACCAGCACTTGGTGTTTCCTGTTCACCATGAACAACAAAACAACATAAAGCTTGGCTGCAATAATCTTGACAATTCTTCACGAGGACATGGAACAAAATTTACCTGTGGGAACATGTTTAGAGGAGAAGAATTAGGTAATCCTGATGTTGGTATACCACCTGGAGGTGGCTCAGCCGCATTTGAAGTCCAATCAGATGCCTGGTTTTCAACTGGAACAGTTATTTCTGCTGATGCAGGAATGCCCTAAGCAAATTCTGATATAAGTTAGCAGTTTAATGACAAGTAAAGCAAATTTCTAGACTGTTATTTCGCAATAAATGAGAAAAGCTCACAGAATACAGATAATCCACAGCACGCTCTGGGTTATTGTAAGCTGCACGAAGTGCACGGATCACTGTATCCCTGTCCCAGTTGCCTCCACCCATGTCCAGAAGTTGCTGAACTACTTGCTCGATATTACTGGCAGAAACTACATTTGAAGCAGCCTGACCATATGCAGATACACTGCCAACAAAGCCAAGCTCAGACATTAACCAATTAACTTTACAGATTGAAGGGGCTTGGTATTTCTATACACTGCACGTAAGTTAGACAGTGATGCAAATAATAAATATGAGACTAATTTTTTAGAAATCAACAAAATAAAAAGCAAGGTTCATCAGATTCATAGTCTCATGGCTTGTTTGCAGACAATATCAGCACAGAAAGTTCCATACATTGTCTGCAAAGTTCACTTTGCACTGTATGAGGTTTTCGGGTTCAAAAGTACATTCCTATACATCTCTCCTTTCACATAAAGGTGAGGCAAAACTCGAGACATATTAGGTCCATTTGAGTTGAGCAAGGCTGCCAAAGATTAAAAGTATTAATCCCCATCGAACAGTATACCCAAATGCCACCTAAGAAACTATACTAAATAACCAAGAACACCAAACAAATGAAAATTATAGTCACGTTGAAATACAGTGTGTGGGAAATAATGTTAGACCGGCAAATTGGGCAAGAAATTGCTTTTGTTTCCCATCCTTTCTGTTTCTTGTCTGTAAAGGATCATACTCTCTGGACTGAGAGCTAGCCCACAATCAAATGGTATATTTTTATTGCAACATGACTTTTGGGACTCAAAACTTAAACCAGCTCATGACATGAATATCTTGAATATGACATGTAACCTCTAACCTATATTCGAACATTATTCACCCACAGAACAGCAAAAGAAGATAAAGATGTTAAGATTAGAATGGAGCTGGCAAACTGCCCTTGGAAATTGCACCCATTAAAATTCGGTCAATAAATACCCAAAAATGTAGGACCTGTGCAAAAAGTCGAAGGACAAGAATACACAACATAGTATCATCAGTGAACATGATACATAGATAGGGTATCTGGCTGAAAAGAAAGAAAAAGAGATAAATAAAAAACATCAAGGATAGAAATAAAGTCAATAGATGAAACAGTTGAAGAACAAACCATATTATATTTCTATCTTTCCAGATTCAGCGTCATTAACTTCTCCATCTTGTAAGTTATATCTTCATTGTGTCGTTACTCTTTAAAAAATAAACCAAAATAACCAACTTTTTAAGGTGGCGAAAACCACAATTCATTATATATAAGTAAGAAAAAATTACATGAGAAAAATATAAATAAAATGAAAACCTATATTACTACCCTTTCTAGAAGGAACTACATGAGCAAAAATTTTGAGGAAGTTGTCCCCAAAAAAAAACCAAAGAGAATGAGAACCACAGAGAGCAAACAACCAATCCCTGACAAATAAACCGGCATGCTTACTACCCTTTCTAGAAGGAACTACATGAGCAAAAATTTTGAGGAAGTTGTCCCCAAAGAAAAACCATAGAGAATGAGAACCATAGAGAGCAAACAACCAATCCCTGACAAATAAACTGGCATGCTGAAGCATCCCGGCAGGATGATCAAAACCGTCTTCAAAAATTTGGTTATTTCGAGCCTTCCAAATAAATCATATGATGGCTCCAAACCAACTGACTAAACATCCTAAGCTTCCTTCCATGGGTTGAAGCTCTCCCACTGATTCAACAGTGAAGACATGTCCAGAAAGTTTGGCCAGTCAATGTTCCAACTCTTGAAAAGCCTGGTGTGTGGTGATTTTAATGTTGACAGAAAACACGGGAAGAGACAAAATCAAGAGAACTGGTGCACTGAAATGAACTTCTTCAATAAATGGGTGAATGCTTGTGACATTATTGAGATTGTAGACGCGGGTCTTGATTTATCTAGGTCTAACTCTGTCACCAAACCTAAGCTGGACAGATTTTGTTTCCACTCAGTAGGCAGAGGTGTTCGGATTCCTGTGGCCTTCCATGATTCCATCTACCTACTGTGACTTCAGACTATTTTCTTGTGGACATATGTCATGGCAGGGTTGAAAGGATCAGTAAAATAAATTTTCATTTAGACATGGATTGGTGTAAGGAGCCGTCTCTGTAGGAGCAGGTTCAGAAATGGTGGAATAAAATTGGTATGACTGCTTCTGGTACAGAGACCCTTGTGAGAAAGCTTTAGCATGTTCAGAAACACCTTTCAATGTGAACAGTTAAATGATAAAAGGGATGCGTTTGAAGACTAGAGAGATGAGTGGTTAACCTTAAAGCAAGAGTACAATGAGTGGAGTATTGAAGAAGAAATCACATGAAAGCATAGGTCAAAAGAGTTATGGCTAAAGAAAGGTGATAGAAGCACTAAACACTTCCATAAGCAGGCATCTCTTAAGAATAATAGAATTTTCTTCCAAAGCCTGACTATTAATGGCAGTGTCTTAGAGGGTTCAGACCAGATAGGCCAGCCAGCGGGTGACTTCCATGAGCAGTTGATTGGGAAGGATGATGCTTGGCGTCCTCTACTGAACTTTGACACCCACATAAAATTGACAAAAAAAGAGATAGTGACTCTGGGAGGCAATTTTTCAGAAGCATTGATGTAGCTCTCATGTCCACGAATCCCTATAAAACCACTTGTCCAAATGGATTCTCTACTAAGTTCAACCAGAAGTGCTGGAATATTATTAAAGGTGCCTTCATGGTTATGATCAATGAATTCGAGACTAACCCTTGATGCATTCGGTTTCGTAACTGTGGCTCTTTGGTGTTGAATCCTAAGAAAATGGATGCCTCTAACATCAAAGACCTGAGACCTATTAGTTTTCTTAATTGCAGTTATAAAATTTTAACAAAGTTCTAGCGAAACTCATTTTTATTCATTTGGTACAATTCAAATACTGCTTATTAAGTCATCCCATGAAGGGATGATTCCCATCTACTAAAATTGAAGGCCAAGCTAATAGAACTTTTTTTTGAAAGTAAGCTAATAATACCTTAATGGGTGTTAATCAGCAACCATGATCATAGGGAGCTAAAATTGGGTAGAACTGACACAAGTGGGCATATCCACTCGAGTTTTCAGCCAAACAATATAATGTGTTTAAATTTTGTTAAAGGTTTTAGATTATATTATTTTAAATTATACATGTTTTAAAAAAAATGGTAGATCTATTACATATTTTTAACACTATTTTATCCATCTTTTCAAAGATTTTACAGGTTTCTTAAGTCTGCACCCAAGTTTCAATAGCAAATACATGTCTTAGGCAAAGCAGATATTATCCGTATCCCAAGAGATATGTTTTCTAATAGAGCAGATATCCGATATCTGAATTGCTATGTGGAGCGAATACGGAAATCACATATCCACTCTGTTTACAGCCCTATCTGCCTCATCCTCGACAGAACTCCACACCTTAATCTCTTGACCTTGACCAATCCCTTTGATAGCATCTCCCCATCGCCAGCCCATTTCCATAACAACACACAACTGCCAGAAAGCCTGTCGGGTGAAAGGAGAGATTGGATCCATAACCCAGTAAGCATATGTTCACACCGGTTCAACCCAACAACAAAAATCGACAGTTCACCTCATTCCTTCAATGCAACCGCGGTCACACCCCGCCAGCTCGACCACTGCATAAGCAAAGAACTCAACCGGTTCGACCGCCTAAACACTGTGAGCCGCAAAAGGTTCGCCATACATCGGACCACCCAGTATGCCAACCAGATTCAACCCATAAGGGGTCCCAATCGGTCCCGACCTCCCTTCTCCGTCTGATATCTCTGAGGCACAAACCCGACCTTCCAAAACAGGGGAGGCCATCCTGGATGGCACCCCCGTTCAAACATTCAAAGACACCCTTCCTCAACTTATGTCTGCCAACCCCCGAAGAGGCTCCGGGGATCCGGGGATCACGCTATTGACAAAAAACATCAATCCAGAACCTTCATGTTGCAAGTCCAAAGTCTGCTGCGCTATCCTCTGTTCCAATATGCCAGCTACCATCACTGGTAGAACCAACTCCTTCAATGAAATCTGAACATTGTAGATAATCCCCTCGCAAACCACAGGGACGACGATCAGAAACATCAGCTTCTCTGGCACTTAAATCAATGCAGATACCTTTCCCCAGACGGCCAAGAAGCTGTGTACCAAATAACAAACTTTGTCTACTGAGTTAACAACAGCTGACGAAGACCATGCAAACGAGGGCAAACTGCTTAAAACAGCCTGCTTCTGTCACATACGGCCTGAACTAATTTCCTCCTTCACACTCCAACAATCAAAAAAAATTCTTGTTTCTTTCAGACCAGCAAATTCTCGTCGATCACACATTCAAACCAGGTAGGGTTGGACAGATTCCTTGTAAGGAATAAACCTCCCGGAGTCCGTGAATCCACCATTGGGAAGTCCCCGCCAGAAAACAAGGACCTCCAGCAGGCACTTCTCCTTGAACCCACTGAATCTGCCCCTTACAACAGAAATCACGCCGAACTTCATCCATGCCTTCCTCACGAATAATCTCACGGAGATTGAAATAGTCACAGACCCCCTGGCCTCATAGGACCAATGTCTTCACTCATCCTTGTCTGCAGCGGATGCAGCCTTCCCTCCGTGCCTCCCCAAATGGAAGGACAGGACCAACTTCTATGGCCAAAGCCCCTGCAGGTCCTGCACTTCCATTCGTTTGGGCACTCGGGTGCCAAGTGCCCATCTCCCTGACAACAACCATGCCAGAGCCTTCTTCAATCCCTAGACCTCCCCACATCTCTGCTATCTCCTAAACCTCTGTTGGCCAATGATTGCGAGAACAAAATCGGCCATCGGATCAGTGGGTGCCGATTCCAATCCTGATCTGGATCACATTGGAAAGATCGCCCAATCCAACAAAAGAAAAACTGATCAAAAATCAGCACCAAAATGGGGCCAAGACACCACAACGGCATCTTCCATGACCGATACATACCAGGTACACAGGACCCGGTACGCACAAGATCTGTATCCAGACACATCAGGTCCACGATATGGCATATCCGGAAGTTACAAGCCACATCAGGTCCACAGGGCAGCTGATTCCAACGAGGAGTAGCCAGAATCGGCCCATTCGAGCTGTTAACTTCCAATCTTGACCCGATTTGTTGAACTGGACTTGATTCAGGTCCGATTCATCTTTATTTATTTCCCGTCAAGATCGCTTGGAAGTGAACCCTACTCCAATCCGAATCAACCAATCCTAGGCTGATCCTAGTGGAAAATAGGGGGTGAGTCACCCCCCCATATTGGATTGGTCAATTCCGAAAACCATGCTGCTAGCAGACACCATGATGACAAGGTCCTTTTTTCAACCATTGAACAAAGCAGCCCTCCACCCCCTCCAAGAACTTGATACCCGTATGGCCAAAGTTGGCTCCACCATCACCAGATCCCACTGCCTCATGTAAGTAAAGATCCAACATACCAAAAATAACCAACTTCCAAGCAAGTTTGAACATGTGACAAGAGTTATGATGAGAATCGAGTCAGACCCGACAAACAAGAAAATTAGGGATGTGGCCATTCAAAATTTGACATGAGGATATATTTGTAAGTAGTAGGATTTATATTTTATAACTATAATTTTCAAGTTTTTTATGCTTAAGGGTTGATGATTAGGTCAACTTTAGGGTCTTTTTTGAAATGTTTCCATGGGCCTCTATATAAGGCCTTTATTGTAGCGAAATGAGGATGACGATGAAATGAAATGAAATCCTTGGTTTGGTCGTTCCCTCCTTTTGGTCCCTCTTTTCTCTTCCCATGTTAGTTCATCACTCCAAAAGATAGTCGGCAACGGTGGAATCCAGAGCACAACAGCGGGGATGGCAACTTGGTGGCTCGCAAGATGCCCGACAATCGGACCCCCCCGGAGTTTCATCCTCACCCCCGGTGACAACCAGCTTGCTCCTCACTCTTAGATGGGAGGTTTTTATCTCCACTCTTGGCAACGGTTAGTCCTCACTCCACCCCCAGCATAGACCAATTCCGACGTCTCCCTTCCCTCCCTCTTACAATGTTCGTGCCCTTCCCTTCTTTCCCCCTTTTTTTGTTGTGATAATAGCCAATGGATTCCATCCCCGCAGAATCACCGGCTAGGCTCCAACGTCCACCAACACTCAGACCGCAATACTCCACCCTCACCACCTCTGACTCCCATGAGATCCATCCGCCACCATCATGCCCCTCCACCCCCTTCACTGCTCCCGAAACTCCCCCTCCTCACCGACCTTCCCTTCCCCATGGGCACCAACCAACGATCCTCTTCCTCAGATGTCATTGACAAATAATAAGGATAAGGAAAGGGGGCAAAGAAAGATGAATTGGATCCCCAACACGCCGTCGCCTGCTACCCCCTCCCCTTTGTCATCTGCCATGTCCAGATGGCGAAGATGACGGCCCTCTGTCGCATCGTGGTGTTACAATGAACCATGAAGAAACCTTTCAAAGAGGGCTTCCAGAGCTACAGTGTCCAATCAAACACCTCGCATGCGACCTTGTTCAACCACAACCCTGTCCGGATTTTGGAGCCCGCCAAAGCCCCCCCATGACCCCAACGGCCCAATGTTGAACAGCCAGATCAGCCTCAGCGTGTGTCGGCACCTCCTTGTCTGTCGGTGGGACAATAGGTGGCCACAACCTTTGGCCACCTCAAATGATGGGTCTCTCCTTCACTCTAACAAGGGTTTGCCATGACCCCCCCTCCAAGAGGTCGCCATGACATCCCGAGCAAGGGGTTCTGCATGCACCCGGTCCACGGTGGGCCGGCCCATGGTTCAGGTCAGGCCAAACATCAGACCAGCCAGCTCGACTACCAGTTCACCTGGTCTAACCCAGTTTGGGAGCAGTTCGGACAGTTCAATGCCGATTCAGGTCCGGTACAGTCCAGTTTGACCCGGTTCGGCCTGGTGTAAGGTCAGTTCAATGCCTGACTAGTTCAGCAGCCTTTCAACCCAGTTCATTAGATTTCAGTTCAGTTCAGTTCAGGCTCAGTTGGCCCTTTTGGGGCCCGATCTGAGTTATGTCAGCACACTTTTGATCTATTCAGACCAGCCGGCACATCTGGATGGCGACAACCCCATTTCTGTCCTGCATCAAGTTATCACTGAACTTGGCTCCAAATGCACCAATAGATTGCTCAACAGTTGTTTGATCCTCCAGACACCCCCCCTGGGATGATCTGTCTCCTGGGTGCAGATCCCATGTTCAAGAAATGGAGAACGATCTGGTGCTCTCTGCATGCAGATCAAGGATCAGGACAAGAAAAAGAAAACAGGGAGAGATGAAAAGGTGATAGAAAGAAAGAGAAGAACGGGGAGAGAAATGCAGTAAGAAAAACAATAACCTGGGGAAAAAATGTTGTGCAGAAATGAGAGTGAGCTTGATGGAGGGATTGAAGAGAACAGAAAATTGGAAAGTGAAATGGGGGAAGGGAGAGAGGCGGAGACTGAGGTGGCATCTAAGAGAGAATGGTAAGACCTAGTTAAGGTGACGTCCATCTGGGTTCTAATTTTGAGTATGTGGAGAGGGCAGAAAGATGGAGAAGGTTGCCTAGGACTAGAGAGAAGGATGGAGGAGGGGGGCTTGAATTGGGTAGCAACCAATGAAGGAACGGACAGTGGCTGAAGACAACAATTAGCAAACAGGTGACCGATGATAATGGTGAAGGTGATTAAGAAATGGTATTATGAGGAGCCCATGAAGGAATGGATCATCAAGAAAAAAATGAAAATTGGAAAGTGGAAGGTTTGTCAATAATCATTTGCATAAAAGAGCTTTGTTGTTGACTTCCAAACAATTCATCTATGTTAATAGCACCTTGGTCTTGTTGTGTTGTCTTTATATATTTGGTAAGCACCACCAGCAAACTTGACAAGCGCAAGGCAGGGCGATTGCCTACCTTGCCCACCCCGTTAACTGGATCCGGTTAACTTATAACCCCCCATGCCAAAAGCACCCTCCGGACAGAACACTCCCTAACGACGACCTTGCCTTCTCTGTTCCCACACCGACGCTGGCGTCCTCCTCCACCTATGCACCTTCATCTCCTGTACAGCTGTGCGGCAGAAAGATTACAAGTGTTTTCTCTTTTTTCTTCACGTCTTCTAAAGACCTTTATTTCTGAATATGTTCTAATATTATAAGTGCCAATTTCCAGCTTCTAACAAGCTCCATACCACCATACATTGCTGTTCTTCCAATGTTAGTCCAGTTCATAAAGCGGTAGACATGAGTTGTTTGATTTTTTTTTCTTTTAAGGATGTAGATATCTAGTTATGTGTTCATTTACATCATGATCTGGCTATATTTAGGTATTCTACATTGAAAGTGGGGTTTTCGATCGGTTCATAGTTGATATGCCCTCTAACCGATCTTAGTGGTCAGTGGTGACCAGTGAGTAGTTCACTTGTTTCTTTTTTTTTCTTTTGTTCTAAACATAATATAATGTTATTAGTCTTGGTTTTAGACTTCTTAAAAATCCCATACAACCAGAAGTTGTCATGCTTCCATTGTAAGTCCATATTGTATAGCAATAGAGCCGTAAAGGTGAGTTGTTTGATTTTTTGTGTTCTTTTAAGCATACAGATATCTAATTAGGTGCCTTTTTTACATCATGGCCTGGTTATATATAGGTATTTTGCATTGAAAGTTAGGTTCTTGATCAGTTCGTGGTTGATACACCCTCTAATTAGTCTAAGCGGTCAGTGGTAAGTTGTTCACTTGTTTAATTTATTTTTTTATTCTAAACATGTTCTAATGTTGTTAATCTCAATTTTAAGCATCTAACAAGCCCCATACGACCAAAAGTTGTTGTTTTTTAACATAAGTTCGGCTCATATAGCAGTAGAGCCATAAAGGTGAGTTGTTTGATTTTTAGTGCTTGATACTTAAGATGATTTTTTGTCTAATTATAAAGTTTGTATTCTTTTGTTATTGATTTGAACTCCCATTACACTGTTATGTTAAACCATGTTTGATTTGTGCTCTACTCTTGTTAATTGTTATGATGTTATAGTTGTTAATGGACTTTTTTTGTTGTTATAACTTTGCTTATTTATGGCTACAATACATAATTATTAAAATAATGTATTTATTTCAATTTTAAAAGTATTATTTTAAATTTATCACAACTATTTATATTAGATATATATTATTAAAATAATTAAATAATAAAAAACACCTTGGGCGCCTATGGCCTGCCCTAGGTGCCTGATGCAAGGCATAGGGCACCTAACACCTTAAATAACATAGATTTGTTCAGTGAGTCTCTGTCTATCTTGGTATCCGTGATCTTTTTCTCTTTACATTGTGATGAGATGGTGCTTTGACTAAAAATGTACACGGTGATCGAAACTAAGGGGATTCCATCCATTTATATTATTTATTCATATTCGTCATCCAACTAAATTATTAAGAATTATGTTATCAATGGCGATCGCCTCAATCGCCTAGGAGATGGGATGAGGCAAGATGATGGCTCGTAGGGCTGTAAACGGGTCGGATTCGGTAGCGGATTCACCAGAATCCGATTCCGATTCCGATAAGAGTTAAGGGGTTCCGATTCCGATTCCAATAATTTCGGAATCACTATGTTCCGATTCCGATTCCGTTATCGAAATCGGAACCGAAACCGATAAAATCCGAAATGCATATTAAATATTAATTTTTATTCAAAAGTGAGTCAATAATTTACATATAATTATTAAAATTTGATATAATCTTCTTAAAATTTTATTTCTATTATTTTATCAATTTATATATTATATTTTATAAATTATTTAACTTCATTTTATTCAATTTTATTTATATATAATTATTTTTTTATCGAAATCGGATTAACGGAAACAAAATCAACTGATTCCGATTCCGATTCCGATAAGCTACCGGAATATCCGATTCCGATTCCGATAGCTTATAGGATACAAAAACAAGTTCCAAACCCGTTAATTTTTATCGAAATCGAATCGAAATATCGGAATATCGGATTCCGTTTACACCCCTAATGGCTCGGTACCTCGCCTTGGCCGTGATTGCCTGGGGAGATCACCTTCTTGGCCTAGTTCGCCTTACTCACCTCAAAGCCAACCCAAGCTTGGTAAGAAACCCAACTAGGAAATCCAAGCCAATAACCTGCCTCAGCCTTACCCCCATACGTTTCATATAGCTTCTTTTTCTGCTGAAAATTCTGACTCTCACTCTCTCCAAATCAACCGTTTCTGAACCACTAGCCACTCTCCCTCCCTCAACCCTGCCCCTCCACTCTGGACCCACTAATCCCCTCCCACTCTCCCTCCCTCTCAACCGCTGCTGAGTGCTGACCCTCTTAATAAAACAACCAAGGCAACCAAGAGGCCTTTGACCACTTATGCGACAAGGTGTCTACTTTAGTAAGAAAAGTAGAGTCAAAGTGACTAAAACTTCCTAGATTACCTATAACATAATAATATATAAATGAATTTTTCAACATTCCATATAGAAAATATATGTATTAAAATTAGTCTTAATGTGATAACCAAACTAGAACCTGAACTTCATGCGTTCATATGTCACAACTTTGTACAACTACAGAAATTAAAATATAATAAAGTATTATAAAATAAATTTACAATTTACTAATTGACTGCTGGAGGCCGAGGGCATCTGTAGGAGTGAGGAGGGCACAAGGGCAGGTAAGACTGATGAATGACTATTGGAGGGAGGTTGACTATTGGAGGGAGGGAGTTTGAGATGTGCAACTAAGGAGCGGGGAAATAGGCCAAGTGGGGACTGGAGACTGGTGGACTAAAGGGGAGGTGCCATCGGGTTAGGATCAGACCAGCGACAGCGCGGTAGATGCAAACCCTAGCGGAGAGCATAGTTGTCAAGTTCAAGGATGCCAATTCCACTTACGCAACAAAGCAACACCTGACTATTGAGGTGATAGCATTAGATGTTTTATATATATATATATGTATATATATCATATATATAGATGTTAATATTAAATACATTTATATATACACAAACATATATACATAAAAATATTTATATTTGAATGTTACAATTGAATGTGTATGTTTATGTGTACGTATATGCAAATGTGATTATATTTACATAATTATGTATGTGGGTCTGTGTGAGTATATATTTTTTGAGAAAGAGTTAATCTTGATAAATTAAGTGAAAGGAAAACAAATATACTTAAAAAAATTTATAAATTTTATAATTACAAATCTTAAAATTATGTGACAGTATAAATGATAATAAAATACATTAATACTATCATTAAATAGGTGTCTATGAATCACGGATCAACCTAGGCGACCATGCCCAGGGGGTCAACAAAGTAGCACCCCTTGTGGGAAGTATTAGAGGGCAAGGCCCCCGAAAATTTGGGATCCTAAGGAACCCTGTTAAAAGTGCCTAGGCACCCACTATGGTTTTCAAGGTGTTGCCTAGACAACAAGGTGCACCCTCGTTGATCAAGGCAAGGGGTGTCTAGACGAGCAAGGCAATTTAAAACTATTTTTGTTAATTTAAAAATAAATAAAAATAACTAGTTCTAATAGTTAATTTGATTATAAATTATAAATTATAAATAAACATTTTGATAGAATAAAAACTAGGATTAAATGCTTTCATAAATGTTTACTAATAATTAGTGCCAATTAAACACTAAAATTAACTTATATTCAAGTTATTTAGCCTATGAAACTATGTACTTACATATCATTAATTGATTTACATGATGTCAACTATTTTGTATTATTTGTCACACATACATTTGTTATTTTATCAATTCTACTATAAAAAGATGTCACCTAATGCCCATCTTATCGTCTAGGCATCAAGGCGGTACCCTTGGTCGCCTTGATAGCCTTGAAAACCATGACGCCCACCTTGACAACTATGACAAAGGGTGAACCGGAGAAAACTTAGACTATGCCATGGCCAAACAGGAGAGAACAAGCAAGCTGTAGGAGGGAATGAGATGAGTAAAGTGAACCTGGACCCAGTTGCAGACTGCCAGATCCAGAACCATTTTAAGTGATAAAGTGGTCACCTGGGCCACTTTACTGCTTAAGCAGTCGAGGTGATTGCTTTATTAGGTATGCATAAAGCGTGTGGTCCCTTTGCCTCTTGTGGAACACTTTGGCACTTTAGTGTGCACACAACCATGCATACAACTCCAACATCAATCATTATTTGGCAAAAGATATGCCTTTGGTGTACCCATAGCCTGTGGGTTTTTAGAAAACTACATAATTCTCGATCAAATACTTGACTTTTCCTCACATTTCCAATCTATATGCTGAGATTGGCATTTTTTGGGGTGGGGTGGTTACCAAAAGTGCCATATTTCATTGAATGTGATGGCAACAAAACAACCAGAAAGGGGCTAAGAAAGCAAGAGGGAGAGTCTATCGGATAGATATATAAAAAACAATAACATAGCAAAAAACACATCAGAGAAAGAATTTCCTTTCCTCGAGTTACATAACCTGGAGTGGAAGAGAAGAGGGTCAAAAGGCATATGAGAACCAGCTGACAACCAGTCTTTAGCAAGGTTGGATGATCTAAATGAGATAGCCCACAAAGGAGAAGAGAAAGATCTGAAGATTATATCATTTATTTCCTTCCAGACAAGGATCGCCAGGTCCGGGATCGCGACCGGGTTGGTCGGACCCCAGACCGACCGGGTCGCAACCCATGTCGGACCCATTATTTTAATATTTTTTTAAAAAAATGAAAAAATACCCAAAAATTTTAAAAAAAATAACTAAACCAACAATTCGGTTCAACTTGCTTTGGTTTGAACTACCGATCGGTTTGATTTGGTTTGGCTTTTAAAGCCCTTCAAACCAAACCAAACCAAACCAAACCAAACCGATAAATCGAATAACCTGAATTAGATTAAATATTTTATTTTAAGTTATGTATGACATAATATTTATGTACCTTTTCTTATAAAAATAAATTTGTTTCAAAAGTTTTTAAGGCAAAATTAATGTAATGTATAAATATATACACAAGATTAGAATATGATTTAAAACAAGCAAAATAAAATTATATGTTGACATATCTACTACTCCTTAGTAAAATATGGTTTGAACCGGACCAAACTAAACCAAACTAAATTAATTTGGTTCGGTTTGGTTTAATTTGAGAGATAGTTTGGTTTGATTTGATTTGAGAAAAACTACTCAAAAACCAAACCAAACTATGAACACCCCTAATTGACAAGAATAGCTCCATGTTTGTACAAAGAAATATCCACCCACATTCAGTGGAACATGAAGTGTGGACAACTTCCAGGTAGCATTTTTCTATATACACATGCATTGCAAAATAATAAAAAATCTATATTTTTCTATTTTGAACAATGGAAAAGAAAGAACAAGTGTGATTGCATACTCTGTCGATGTCCTCTCAGTAGTAGTTTCTGAGCTCATTGCACTCCTATATAAAGATAAATGACGACAAAATAAATTTACACTTCCAGAATTTACATTCAGAAGTAGCCAAAGAGAGCAACTCACAACGTCTGTGGTTGAGTCTCCACCCTAAACAAAGATAAGCACAAAGAACTGTATTAACACCTGCAGTATTTATATAAATAAGTAGTCATAAAAAGAAAGCAATAACATACAAGGTCTGTGGTGGTCCTGGTGGAGCCTCAGGCACAGGTGGACGAGAAGTTGGAGTTGCGGTGGAAGTCTGTTTGTACAGTAAAATAATTGGTTTCCAAATTCAGCAGCACAAGATTTCAAAACTACACAAAATTGACAAATTACCTGGGCAGATGATGAGCCTGGAGCACTTGAGGTTTTGCTCTGCAGCAGGAGAACCACCATGTAAGGACCACATGATGCGTCATGGATAACAAAATGAGCATGAATAAAAGAAAATTACCCCATGAACATAGCGAAAGAGAAAGCCTATAGAAAGACTAAACAAAACTGAACCTGATAGAAAATGGAGCATCTCATAGACGGAATAAAAGGGAAGGAAGACAGGTCTCACTCACTCACATGATTCTATGTATACTGGCCATGTTAAAACAAAAGGCAAGACTACACAAAACTGAACCTGATATAGAATGGAGCATTTCATAGATGAAATAAAAGGGAAGGAAAACATAGTATCACTCAGTCTCATGATTATATGCAAGGAAGGTGGGGTCGGGAGTCGGGACCGGGTCGGTTTGGGGCCAAACCGACCCGGGTCGGCCGGGGTCGCGACCCGGGTCGGGACGGGGTCGGCCCGGGTCGCAAAAAATAATAAAAAAAAAATCAAAATGGGGTCGGGGTCTTGGGGTCGCGACCGGGTCGGTCGGCCCCAAAACCGACCCGGTCGGGTCCGGGTCGCGACCCGGGTCGCGACCCGGCGAACCATGATTATATGTATACTGGTCATTTTTTTTACGATGACCAAGAGGTAAAGAGTTCTTATTAACTAGCAATAAAATTACAGCAACATAATAAAACAAGAAGGAAATAATTAAAATCATCCGTATGCATCTACTGAGGTGGCAGAAACCAAATGGAATTACAAAAAGAAATTCCTAAACAGTAAAAGCTTATCCCTGAATGTCAACCCTTCCATGTACTTTCCCGTGTAAGCAAACATCTAGTGTTTCACAAAGGTTGTCATCAAAAAAAGAAATGATCTCAGGTCCTCAAAATGGTCTTCGAAGATCCTTCTGTTTAGAGTCCTCCAGATAGCCCATAGCATTGCCGGCAATATGAGTTCCCAAAGTTTTGTTTCTGAACTCCAAGGGTTTAAAGTTAGCCAAATGAAGAGGATTGAAATTGTTTTGTCCGGTTCCAGCCATTGAATGCTTACAAGTTCCAACCCTTGAACAAAGCATTCCAAAGTAAGAAAATAAACCCACAATTAAAAAATAGGTGTTCAGCTGTCTCCTCCCCCATGCCACAAAAGACATCTCGTGAACAAATCATGAAAAAATTTATTAAGATGACTTCTCGTTGGTAGTATCTTCTTGTAAATTTTCCATAAGAAAATATAGATATTGATGGGATAAGAAGATTTCCAAACCACTGGGTATCCATGGTGGATTAGACAGTGGAAGCAGTGTTATTACTAAAATTTATTAAGATGACTTCTCGTTGGTAGTATCTTCTTGTAAATTTTCCATAAGAAAAGATAGATATTGATGGGATAAGAAGATTTCCAAACCACTGGGTATCCATGGTGGATTAGACAGTGGAAGCAGTGTTATTACTAAACCACCAAACAAGTTTATCTTCCTTGTCAACAATGCATTGATAACCATCTTGGTGAGCCAACAGGTTTGTAAAATCACCAATTTCATCCTCTTTGAGCGCCCTTCTAAAGGGTATGCATCATTGTGTTCTGGGGTCCCAATTGCAACTAACCTTCACTGGAGGGTTACGGCAAATGCTAAAGAGGTTAGGAAAAATAAGAGCAAAAGTAGAATGCCCGCACCAATGATCCTCTCAAAAGGATGTCTTATTGACATTACCCACCTCAATAGAAAAAAAAAGTTAAAGATGTCCCAATTACCAAGAATACCTTTCCATATACTCGAAATTCTGCTTCTTCCCTTAAAGTCTCTAATCCACATTTCATTAACCCAAGCCCCACATTTGAATGTAACAAGTCTGGTCCACAATGAGTGCCTATTATTGTTGAGTTTCCAAATCCATTTAGAAAGGAGAGCACAATTCATAATTTCAAGAGATATTAGACCTACACCTCCTTCATAGATCTGCATATATGGTTCTAATTAATAAGCTCTAGACCTTTTTATCAATAGTTCAGTGTCAGAAAAATCTTGCTATAATGTTCTCCAATTTAGAACATATATTTTTAGGCACTTTGAGAATAGAGAACAAGTACAGCAGAATGCTTTGCGACACAACTTTGGAAAGCACCCACCTTCCCCCTGCAAACAACATTCTTTCCTTCCAACCTTGAAGTTTATATTCCATTTTATGAACCACGCATTGTCAATCCTTACTCTTTGTGCCTTTATCGGGAAGCAGAAACCCAAGGTATTTAATAGGTAAGGAAGTCCATGGCATATTAAAAATCCTTTAAATTTGGACCCTGAGCGTCTAGCAAGTTGATACCCACTAGCTCACAATTTTCCTTGTTGATCTTTAATCGTGTCACTACCTGTAATAAAGATAACATGACTCTTACATGAAAACATTTGTCAGTGTACCTCGAAGAAAATAGTAAAGTATCATCAGCAAAAAAGAGATGTGATACTCGTTCTCTGTTTATGCCCACTTCTATGTCTTCAATCAGACATTCATGCTCTGCCTTGTGCCACATTAAACTGAAAGCCTAACTAATGAGGACAAAGAGTATGGGGGAAATGGAATCACCGTGCCTGAGTCCTCTGGAGGATGAGAAGAAGCCGAAAGCTCTCCTGTTAATATCAACCAAAAATTTAACGATAGAGATGCAACTTTTAATCCACTGAATCCACATCCTTAAAACCCATGAAATGCATTATTCGTAGGAGACATTTCCACTTTACTGTATCATAGGCTTTCTCAAAATCTAACTTCAACATTGAGCATTTTCTGTGTCTAATTCTCTAATCATGGAGGCATTCATGAGCTGTCATAAAATCATCTAAAACATATCTACCAAAATTGGATGTTGATTTGAAGTCATTGGCCAACTTGTCGATACATTTACTGAGTCTGTTAGCAAGAACAGTGGAGATGATCTTGTAACTGTGGTTTGAAAGGCTAGTGGGTCTCAACTAGGGCTGTAAACGGAGCGGATACGGAGCGGATATGACGTTTCCGTATCCGCTCCGTTTAGCTATTCGGATAATCCGTATCCGGTCCGAATCGGATACGAATACGGATCGGATATTATAAGTCGGATAATCTTCGGATTCGGAGCGGATACGGATAATATCCGCTTCGGAATGTTAATTAAATATTATTTAATTAATATATTTAATAATATACAAATACATAGAAATAAAATTATAAAATATTAAATTTATCATATATTTATCAATATTAACTTAGTATATTAATATATAATAAAGAATACTTAATCATATTTGTAAATATAATAATTTTAAATATATAATTATATATATTATGTATATATTATCAAAGGTGGATTCGGAGCGGATCTTAAACAGAGCAGAGCGGGCATTTCCGTGTCCGCTCCGATTAACATTCGGATAATATCCGTATCCGGATATCCGCTCCGACGGATATCTAAAATCGGATATTATCCGCCTAAACGGATACGAATTCGGAGCGAATCCGAATTTTATCCGCGTCCGTTTACAGCCCTAGTCTCAACTCTTTGATATCCTCAATCACTGCTTTTTGGGAACCAAAACCATAGTGGTGGAGTTCAAAATTTTGATGCAATCCAGGTTATATTCAAAATCTCTAATGAAGGCCATAAAGTCATCCTTGATAACATCCCAAAAATTATCATAAAACATATAGAAAAGTCATCAGGGCCTGGAGCTTTGTAAGGATTCATCCCTTTTATAGTTTCAAGTACCTCTGCCTCAGTAACAGCATCCATAAGAGAGTAAGCGTCATCTTTCTCCAGTTTCTTAGTCATGTTTAAGTTAAAGCAGGGACTCCGGCCCTTGTCATCCCAAAAAAAAAAGTTAAGCTTTCAAACCAATCTGCTCAGTGCCTTTGCATCATAGCCATCAACATTAAGCTTAAAGAGTGTATTCTTCCTTACTCTGATAGAAGCCCTCTGGTATTTTTGTCACCCTCGTTAAGCCAATGTTCCTTAGATTTTTGTTTCCATTTCATCACTTCACTTGGGCTCCATTCCACATAATCTTCCTTCAGCCTACTCCATTCTATTCTTTGGTCTTCAGTAATTTGGTCACTATCATTCAAACTTTCATAGTGATCAATCTTCGAAACCCAAGTCTTCCTGACAGTAGATAAAGTATTGAAGCTGATTTTAGCCCACTGCTGCAAACATCTCCTAACACCCTTGAGTCTGCTCACAAAATTTAAAGAAGCCAAAGTAGTAGTTGAATTTTGTTCAGTCCACCATCATTTAAATAGATCCTTGAGCCACTCGAACCGGAATTTGTTAACACGAGCTGGAAAGAAGTTGACACATTTAATACCTACAACACAGTGATCCGAGACTAGCCCCAGAACATGAAAGCCCTAGGCACAACCATACATGTCAGACCATGAAGGAGCAAAAAAAACTGTCCAATTTAGATTAGATCCCAAGTTTGACCAAGTGAACTCAAGCCTAAAATTTGAAATGTCGATCAGTCCACAATCATTCACCAACTCATTGAAGAGCATCATCTCCTTAATCCAAACCTCCTGACCTGATCTCTCACCAGGTTTGAGAACCACACTGAAGTCTCCAGTCCAGCCACACACCAATAGCATTCTTGAGAGCAACGAAAAAGGTAGGCTTGTCATTGGAACCCACAGGACCATAAACATTAGCAAGGTACCAAGCATTGTCATTCCCTGAATCCCTAGTTCCACAACTTTAAAGATAATAAAATGTCTACCTCTTTTGTAAACTGTTCTCAAAATCTGCCATTATTCCACAAAACTACTAGACCCCCACTTCTACCAGTTGGTCGCCCAAAGGTGAGCCCACTGAGATTCTTATGCTTCACCCTATTTGCCCAGTTGTCATCTTCAAAGTTAGAAATAGTTTCTAGCAGTAGAAAGAAGTCCAACTTGTGTAGAGCAATCATATTGTTAAATTTTCTATTTTTTATTTACCAGAGATACCTCTACAATTCCAACTGATAATACTAATCATGTAAAATTAATTAAATCCTTCCGTCTTCTTTCTTCTCCTACTCTGACAATATCATTGTTCAATACAAAATTGAGTTCTCTAGACTCTACATGGTTGCTCCCTTTCTTAGCATAAGAAGAAATATCATGACATGAGATTTCATGCTTGAGTGCGTTGAAGAACTTCACTCACGTCTTAGGAAACTCAAACCAATTAGCTCCCCAATGGAACATATCATATCGTCAGATATTAAGCAACATTTGCCATCTGCAGCATCCCAGGTGGGCTGAACATCCACTTCCTTGTCTCCTGGGATAAGTGCAAGTGTATCCAGTACAATAACACAGTCCAACTTCTCTGACTGCAAGCAGGACCCTCCTTCCCAATGTTGGGAGGAACCGTCTGGTTATCTTTCCACAAATGCCAAAAGTAGGACATTCTTTTCAATCACCCCCCTCCGGAGCTCCCTCCTACGGTAGTTTCAGAACATCTTGTGGCGCTTCGACCCTGACCCGAGTCAGATACCTGGTAGACACCGGCTGCAACTTCATTGAAGAGTACACATGCTCCTGCTTCTTCACGGTGGTCAGACGAACAAGTAAGCTGGGCCATGAACTAGGCCCTGAGTCAACCTCAACCAGCACCAAATCAGTGTCACAATGGAATGAAGACCCGGGCCAGTCAAATCTCCTGGCTGAACCAATGAGAGGATGGATTGGACCAGTCCACCCACTCAACCAAAACAACGAAAGAGCCGATAAGTTTATCGGATCTCCACGTCGACCTGCCACTGTCCCACGATCGTCGTTGTCTCCGCCCGAACTTCCCCACAGAACCGTTTTTGGCAAGTTCATCCCAAAAGGTCCAGCAGACCTGCCGAAACTGCCCAAAAATTCAAATGGAATAGGTTGGCTCCCCACTGGCCTACTAAAGTTGGACAATGAGGACTTGCACGAGGGGACGATATCCGGTTGCAGAAGAGAAACAAAGGAAGACATCGACGGTAACCCAAAAACATTAGAAGCTCCCTCATCACACAGAATCACCATGAATTGTCTACCATCAATAATAACCGGAATGTTAATGACAGAGGAAAAATTCACACGACTAGCAATGACTAGTGTACAATCCTTAGACACAGACCACCACAACATCCATCTGTCAGCATAGATCAAGCATCCATAAGGGGCTATAATCCTAGAAAGTGTGGATACTGACCAGGCACTCACCAGACTAGCCTTGATTTTTGGCACATCTCTCCTAGGGCGTCCACCCGCTGAGCAGCCTCCTTTCAAGGTCAGGCCCAAATCACCTTCGTACCATCAACATGATCCTTGACCAAGAATTTCTTTCCTCCCTCCACACTAATCCAGTTCTTAAAGAATTATTTCTGACTACAAACTCTCCCGTAGCAAAAGAGCCAGTCCACCAAGACCTTGTTTCAGGCCAATTCCTCCAGAGAAAAGAATCCAGTAAAGCTTTCTTCTTCTCTTGACTTTTAGTGCCGACGGCCACAACCCTACATTCCTTAAGTCAAGTTTGTTTCTCCCAATGCTCCAACAATGAAAATAAACAAACTATCCCTCGAGCTGGATCACTGAGGCACTGATTGAAAGTGACAATAAGTTGATAACTGGACCTTCGTGGTTGGTTGCCGAATGTGTTCTCCAATGATGTACACCATCACTCCCGATGACCTACTCCCTAACAGCGTCAGCATCTAAGGCCGTCTCTGCACTCTGCTTGGACATGATCCATACCGTAACACCTCCCACAGCACCATCGTCTACCACCAACTTTCCCTCCCTCTACCATTGCATCTCTGAAGGATTTCCAGAAGGAGCCAGCCTTCCCTGCAACATGGGCATCCTTTTCCACATACCAGTCCAGATTGCAGACAAGGAGATCCTCCCGCTGTTGATGATAGACCCCGCAGGAAGAGTACGCCCTCCCACAGCCACCTGCAAAGACCCCCTCTCTCCCAGGCAAGGATTCCGGAATCAGAATTGGTCGGTACCGATCCGATTCGAATCAGATCGGATCGGTCCGATTCTGACCGATTCTCAAGAATAGAAACCGATCCGGAATCGGGACTTTTTTAAATATATATATATATAATTTTTTTATTCCAATTCTGATTCGGACAGATTCCGACTGATTCAGGCCGATTCAGCTTGAATCTTTTTTTAAAAAATCTAAAAAAATCAGGATTCCAATTCCAATCCGATTCGACCGATTCCAGCTAAATTCAGGTCAGAATCGGTCCTTCAAGCAGGAATCGGATCGGAATCGACCGATTCCCGATTCGACCGATTTTGCAATCTATGCTCCCAAGACATCAAAGGAACTCCCCGCCGGACCCCTACGAAACACTCCAAAATCGCCGGAGCCTCTCCTCATTGCCAGAACCTGTATAATGGTCATGTTAAAACAAAAGAATTATGTTTCTCTTGTCCCCCTCTTGTGAATGAGCTGAAAGTATTGTGCACATAATTAGGTGGACCCAGATAAACATTTTGTTGATATAGCTGGGTAACAATGGAATTAACAACTAGGCATCAGCACTGGGAGTTCACAGCTCACACAAACAGCAACAAACAGTGCACACAAGGGAGGAGCACAAACGGAAATTTAACCTTTCCCTTAATTTCCTAAGTGTATCAAAGTAAAAGGTCATACAAGTAGACAAATTGAGTTTGACAATTAACCATGTCTACACATAAAAAATATACTTGTGACAAAATGACCAATTTTCTTTCAATTGAATCAGAGTGTATTTCAATAAAGCATATACATGTCATACAAGATTTTAATGTCTACATAAATTATCATCTCATCATAACAACATGAGCTATGTTCTCGAAGAAATTCTATTTCATGATCCTTACTCATTTCAATGAAAAGATGCTAGATCTCCTTTCCATTTCTACACTAGAAGTATACATTTAAGGGTGTTCTAAAGAATGATTCCCTAAGATGTAGTAAACTTTTATTAGGGTAAATGGTAAATGAAATCAGAACATAGTTACCTAGATAACAATGATAGTGAATATTGCACAAATTCTTATGTGAATGTTAGAAATGTCAAAGGTGTCCTTTAAGAGCCTTATAGGCTATCGGAAGATAAGAAAAAGGAAAAAGAAAACACCTTGCTAAGCATGACAACAAGAAAACCATCTTCATTGACACTGTTCTCCTCCAAGGTGCTTTCATCCTTCAAGACCTTTCCATTATGGATTAGCAATTGTTGACCCCATGGATAACTGTCCTTTCCTTGAACCTCCTCAATATTCTTCTTCACAGCAATGATCTAGAGATGAGGACAAAAACAAATAAATCACAGTAACAATGAAGAAAATAAAAAACTCAAGAAAAGCATGAACAGAGTCAAAGTTTGGATCAGCTAGTGCCAATCCCGATTTGGTTGGGAATCGGGATTGAATCAGCCGATTCAAGACAATCCAAGAAAAGAAAACTGATAGAATATAGACTGATTCCAGACTGACTCAACCCTAGTCGGGGTTGAATCAGTGCCCAAAACAACATTCCAGAGCTGAGATGTCTTTCCTGCCCTAACGGGTGGCAATAGGATAAGTGGCCATATCCCAGAAATTGGTGTCATCGGACATTAAAATATCAACGGATCCTATATCACGGATCCAATCAATGTCAAATTGGGTCCAAGGGACACAATATCTCAGATACTGCCACTGACGTATCAGGTACACGCACCCAACACAATATATTTCCCACCCATTAGGGCAGGGAAGACACATGGTGCAGTGCACCCCCCCCCACCCGATCTGAATCAGGTCGGCATATGCCAATCTGCATTTGGCCTATTCCACTAACCATGAACTGACCGGATATAGAAAACATTTCAATTACAAATTACCATGTAGAAATATAGCACCAAGCAAAAGATCGATCTCCCTCTCTGTCTCTCTCCCCCTTTGCACGTCTTAATCATGGATAACACTCAAACAATCATAGGCCCCTTCTCACATGCAGCAGAAAGCTAGATGCTCATAGAATAGACAGTTGCACTTCATGCACATCCAAAAATATAAATATGCCTAATTGGTTTCTTTAATCACCACACAACTTAGTCTTAGGTAGCATTTGTTTTGGCTTAATCTAAAATTTTAAACTCTTAATTTCATGTTTAACCTCTTAGGTTACGGTAAAGTTAAGTACTTAATCATTTAAAGGTATGTTAAATCATGTAACTTTTTCCTCCATGAAGGATTACATCTGAAAAACAAAAGCCCAAACCATACAGCACATTTTAAGCTAGGTTATCAAAAGTGATTGTCTCAATCGCCTAGGCAATTGAGGTGAGGCAGTGGCTTGTTAGGAAGGCTAGAGGAGGGTGGTCACTGAAGCAGCAGGAGCATTAGAGGCTGGCAGAGGCCCACTCCCATCCTGCCATGGTCCCTTATCAGACAAGGGAGGCAAGATCCGATCACAGGTCTCGAGATCCATTCCACCTCACCCCCGGATTGCCCTTGACAAAACATTAATGAGATAGGGAACGGATCCCAGGACCAAGATTGGGTGCCATCTCCCTCATTCAATGAAGGCCATGGTAGGAGAGGGCTCCTGGTGTAAGGCCTCATCGACCTTCGGCGAACCTCCTCCAGCTTCTCTCCATGTTCCTTCTCTTCCTCCCTTCTCTATCAGCTAAGCATTTGACCCCATATTTTCTGGAGAACCACCACAGCGGCTGCTGGCCTCTGCCATTGTAAATTGTTCACGAGTAGCACCACCACTGAACCATTGGTAAGAGCTCCCTCCCACCTTGCGCTCAAATCTACTTTCTCCCTCTCTCCCTCCACCATATGCTCGGGTGTCCTTTCTCCCTCCCTAGCCTTACACTCGGCACTCTTACCACTCAAGCAGGAGCCTTGTTGCTTAGGTAGTCAAAGGCCTCTTGGCCACCTTGGACACTTCGCCGCCTTGACAACTATGACTGTATTATCATCGCCAATCTTTAGTTGTTAAATAAATATGACTAATTAAACAATAACCTTCCATTCCAAGGGCAATCTTATGTTTCCCCTTTTCTGGCTGCTGAAGAGTGAAAAGACCGTACTAGATTTTGCCAATCATCTTATCATAAGCTCAGTGCATTAGGTATTCAGATAATATGCGACTCAGTTTTCCCTGAAACAATATGAACTATGAATAAAAAACAATACATAATCTGAAGCCATTCCAGTGCACACAAATGACTTCTTGTTTCGTTTGACTTTGTTTTATTGCATCAGGGTGTGCCTCTATAATAATATTGACCTTCATGATGCGACAAGTGCTATTATAGCCATTTGCATTACCAATTCCAGAGAGAAAAACAGCACAGCAAAGAGCTGAAATCCATATTACTGAAACCTGAAAGTGGTGAAATATGATGCGATTAAGGATGATTTATACATAAGAGATCCTAGAAAAATTCAACAAATAGTTAGAATTTCTTGCTACACAAAAAATAAAGTAATAAAGATTATTTAAAAGGACAAACGGACTAAAAGGAATTAAAGTGTAAGTCGTGGAAATCCCATGTCCGGACCAGATATCAACCAATCTTTTGACCTTGGCACCTGACAGCTCCAGAAATTAACTGCAGAAATTATCGATGAATTACGATATGGAAAATAAACCAACCGAATACCTCCCCCGTCATTCTCCGATATGTGTAACTACTTCTGTACAGGGAAAACGGGAAAAAAAAGGGTTCTTCCAGAACGCAAGGTCCCTGCGAGCGTGCGGCATGAACAAAAACGCGAGCAGTGGCTCTAAAACATGCGACAGAAGTCAAATAGAAAACACGTGGAGGGAAGGAGCCTTCTACGTTCTAACCGTGTCGCTTGGCTGGACCAGGATCTGGAAGTGCTTCCCCTTCAGGGTCTTCACGGTCAGCTTCATCACGGTGGCAGGGGAGTAGCAACGGGAGATCGTAGGAGGGTGTGCCCCCTGGAGCGATAAACGGCGCTCGATCGAAATCCCTAGCAGGGGAGAGGCTACAAAAAGCGAAACCCTAGAGTGAGGGATCCTCTGGATCGACGAGCGCTCGGGAGCAGGTGTCTTCTGGGATAAGAGGGAGGGGGCGCCGAAGGAGGTGGCTTCCCTTGGTTTTTCACCGGGGTCGCAGTCGTGCCGGCGCCGCTAGTGAGGCATGCGGAAGCCGGAACTATCGACGGCGCAGGAGCGGCGTGGGGGGACCGAATGGCGACGGGTATTTCACCAGCGGAGTCGGCGGTGCGCGCAGGTTGGGGGTGGGAGCGGGGGGCGAAAGGTGGTAACTATGATATTTACATTGAAGTCACCGGCAAAATATTGGAGCTATGTATAATAAAAGAGCTGTCATAGAATATAAAAAAAGAATTCTCATCTCTTTTATTAAAAATACAATTTCCATGAGAATGATTTTCTATTCTTGTTATCAATTTTATTTTAAGACAAAATATTGTAAAAATGTGAGCTTGTGCCCAACCAGTTTTTTTTTGTCCTGTGATGTTGAAATAATATTGTGAGAGTTTCTCAACTTTTCACTTGTACGCTAATACAAAAATATATATATTGAAATCCGATTATGGCGAGTATATCTCTGTAAGTTGAGGGCACAAAATCTTTCGGAGATGGCCAGGATAAAACTATTCAATATATATATATATAAATATATCTCCAGAAAGTAGTTGTGTGATTTCAAAAACTTGCAAAAGTATATATGCAAAAAATGCATAATTATACGAATAATGAACAGGCTGTTTTCTCTTTAATAACAGATTATTTGTAAAAGACCACTTCTATAATTTATATACGTTGGCAAGGGTCCATGCCTCAACGTTTAGCCCCATGTCAAGTATTAAAAATAATATTATATCAGTTTTGACACTGATATTTTTAGATGCTACAACATCGATAGCAAGTTTGATGTTCACGGACATTAAATATTTCCATACCTCCGTAAACATAGAGAAATATTATACAACGATTAAATTAGCTTAATAATTGTGTTGATTAATAATTTCCGTGGAAGGTCCGATTTTTTTCAATTCAACTCTTAAAAAATAATTAATTAGAGTGATTAGTAATTCACCCACTTAATTTCTTTACGTCCTGTTTGGTAACACTATTAGGTACCTCTATCACTATTAATTTTAAAATTGATATTGACAGGAACCATTAAGAAGTGTTTGGTTAATTGTATCAATTTTAAAATTTGTAGTGTAAACAAAGCATATTATGTATTACTTTTGATATTGATACTCCGACATTTGAAAATATTAATATCAATATCGATATAGTACCAAAAATGAAACTCTAACCAAACAGGGCATTAGATATTCACGTGATATTACATATTTTAACGAGCTCGCATATTAGTGAGTTATGTAATAATTTTTATAACACATTGCTTTATAGCCTATTTAGTTAGTATATTAAAAATAATATTATATTAGTATTGATATTGATATTCTTATGAGATGGAATATTAATATCAAAATTGATACAAGTTGACACTTGCATAACATAACATGTGTTGTTTGCACTACAAATTTCAAAATTAATACTATCAGTCAAACACTTCAGAGCGATTACCAACAATATCAATTTTAAAATTAACAGTGACAGAGGTGTCTAATAGTGTTACCGAACAGGGGCATCAAGTATCGACGTCAAGATTGATACAAATCGGCACTCGTATTATATTATATATATAATATAAATTTTAAAATTGATGCTATCGATTAAATATTTATAAGTGATTAATATTAATATCAATTTAAAAGTCGATAGTGTCCGAGATATTTAACGATGTTATCAAACAAGGCCATCAGGATATTATACTTACGCGTGTATATCCGCGGAACACATACCCAATCTCAAGTACATCACCTTTCTCTCGTTGACATCGAGAGATACGCGCACACTTCATAGGTACGGCGCGTCCACACTGTTCGCTGTGATTCCAAATTTACCGGATGTTTGGTTGCATGATATGATAGTTTTTTTTTGTACATTTTCACGGTAAAAAATTGTATTAAAATAAAAAGTGAATCAACCCATGAGGTAAAATTATCATGTTTGGATGGATATGATAACAAAAAATAAAAATTATTATTAAGTCTACTTAAGAAAATGATTTTAGTAAAAACTCCGTTGACCGTATTTTATTACTGTTTAATCCGTTGACACTGAATTTCATTATCACCCGATCCGATTCTTCTCTCCGTAATTTTCAAATCTCACTTTTACCTCCCGTCCAATCGCCTGTTCTCCCGTTTCCAACTTTCCGCCGCGGCGCATACTCTAAGGTTAGTGTTGTCGATGAAAACATTGTTGCACGACAAAAAAGAAATTAAATCATATATCTGCATATGAATGGGTGTTAATGATTTTTATTTTAATTAAGTTATATATCAAGAGTCTGTTTTAACGTCATATAACGTCATATACAGACATACCTTTTAGCATACTCAAACATGACATTAATCTTTTCGTATGTACGTCATTTCAACATTTTTTTCCTTTTTTCGTCTCTTAAAATAACCGTTGGTTCAACGTTAATTTAATATTTGTATTTTTTATTGTGATCTATATCAGAAATTTTAAGTAATTAACGTCAACTTAATTATAACATTTTAATTTATTTTTTAAATATTAAAATAACGTTATTTCAAGTATTTATATTTTTAATATTAAGAGAGAATGCACGTTACGCATCTCATTCAATGTGCAGGGGTAAAAAAGACCTTTCAAATCTAAAGTGGAGCAAGTGTGATGATATTTTGAAAAAATTGACCTAATGGAAAAGTGTATTTGAAAACGGACCTAGTGATAAAGTGATTCCCTTAAAATAGATCTAGTGTGCATTTACGCTAACAAAAAAGAGTAACTATCAGACCTGACCAAACAAAGTGGGGGGACCACAAGAAGAAAGAAAGAGGTGAGATCTGAGATCCTCTTTTTTTGTTTAAGAAGAAAATCACTTTCAAAATATAAAATTATCATAGTCGTCAAACATCTCTTTTAACAAGTTTTTATAATTTTTAAAAATTAAAATAAAAATCTCCATGAGCATGCAACCAAACACCCCATTAGAAATTTTTGTTTTTTTTTTCTGAAGTCAAGCCAGATCGATGCGCAGAAGCCCCAAATCAAACCAAATCATCAGCGGGTTACGTTGAATTTGAGACAAAGTAATGTTAAATACTATCAATTGTATGCATGGTCAAAGACAAGCAGAGCTGCAAAGATGGGCTAGATTGAGCAGCTAGCTAGCTGGCTGGCTGCCGCTTTTCAAATTTGATGTTTGATCAAATCATCCGGATCATGACACGTGTCAATCCCTACATGGTTCTGATTGTGTCATGGGGATCAGAATAATTTTTAAAAATTTCGAATTGTATGATTTATACACCAATATCTATTAAAAACAAATACTGATCTTTTATTTCACCG